>CAUYLG010059552.1:0-29090 GCA_963573385.1 Cacajao melanocephalus | reverse complement strand
CTTTCCCCACAGAGCTAGGCTTTCCCGGGTTCAGCTGTGCTTACTGTGAAACTCTCAGTCCTCAGCGCTTCCAATTGCTGTTCTTGTGGGGATGGGACCAGCCGAGCCGGACTCAAAGGGCACCCAGTCGCGTATACTCCGCACTGAGAAGCGCCGCGCAGTGCTGGGGCGCAGGCAAAACAGCTGCACCGGCCAAAAGAGTTGCGTTGGCGACCTGAGTGGCTCCTCTGTTGGGTAGCTTCCAGTTTGTGGGCAACAGAAATTCGTCTGAAATTGCGGTGTCCACACGCTCTCTGTGCTTTCACTGGGAGCTACAATCCTGAGCTGTTGTTAATCGGCCATTTTGGATCTCTCTCTGCCCGGTGATGAAGTTTTTTCTGTTTCTTAGTTTCCTTTGGCGGACGCCCCTTCCCCACAGAGCTGGACCTTTCCGGTTCGGCTGTGCTTGCTGTGAAACTCTCAGTCCTCAGCATTTCCAATTGCTATTCTCCTTGTAGGGATGGGACCAGCTGAGCCTGACTCAAAGGGCACCCCGTCCCGTATACTCCGCACCAAGAAGCACCTTTCCGGGGCACCGGCAAAACAGCTGCCCTGGCCAAAAAAGTCGCGTTGGCGACCCATGTGGCTCCTCCACTGGGAATCTCCCAGTCTGTGGGCAACAAAAATTCATCTGAAAGTGCCGCATCCACTCGCTCTCTGAGCTTTCACTGGGAGCTACAATCCTGAGCTGTTGTTAATCGGCCATCTTGGATCTCTCCCTGTTTTCTCTTAATTCTATACACTCATGTGAGCTTTTGCACCTGTGGAAGCTGAGGAGAGAAGATCCCTTGAGCCCAGGAATTTGTGGTTACAGTGAGCTATGATCACACCATTGCACTCCAGCCTGGGCAGCAGAGCAAGACCCTGACTCTAAAAATAAATAAATTTTACACCCCCCCCCACACACATACACACACACACACCCTGTGTACTTAATACAAATTTGGCTTTATTTCTGCAAAGACATTAGTGAATTTGAAATCAACCTCTGTAGACATTTGCATGCTGAGTGAGGGCCAACGTCTCTGTAGTAAATGCTTCCTTTTGCCATAGCATTTTATCCTTCTTCCCTTTCAAAATTCACAAATTTGGAAACTTAGAAATTTCTGCCTGGCCTGCAATTTGCTGGGCAGGTGGGTTTGTGTCTCATGTACATGCCTCACCCGGTTGAACTTTCTTCCTGATTCCTTCTCACCTTTTGGAGAAATAAGGCCAGGATCCAAATTGCCTGAAAAGAGTGGACTGGGCTTAGCTATCCACACAGAATTTCCCTGTAGTTTGTGGAGGCTATGAGAGACAGGATCACAGAGAGGTCAGAAAGAGCTGCAGGCAGAGTGAGGGCACCCTATTTACTTATTTCAGCCAGTGGCACTGTGACCCACCCTGCTACCCAAACTAGAAGCCTGGCAGTTGGCCAGGAGTCCTTTTTGTTCACCTCTGATTGGTCATAAAATCCTGTTGATATTACCTGAAGAATTATTTGGATGGCATTCGTTCAAGCCTTCATCATTTTTTCAGTCTGGATTTTTTCAGCAGTGTCCTAACAGGTCTCTTGGTCTTTCATCTCAGTCCACTTCAGTCATCTCCAAATTGCTGCCAGTCGTGGCTTTGTACTGTGCAAAGATGAATGTGCCCCTCCCCTGGTTAGCAACTTGCACTAGCTACTCACCGTGTTCACAGTAGCGTGCAACTTTCATGGGATGCCACAGCCACAAGCATCCCCAGCCTGGTCTTTAGTCCGCATGCGCATTCTCAGCCTGTGGGCCACCTTGCCGCCCTCCCTACGCTCTTTCTTCATCTTGTACCTTTTCTGACCCCTTGACCTGATTCACTTGTCACCTCTTCAAGAAAGCCTTTCTCAAACTTTCTCCTGCCCTCAGATCTAGAATGGAGATTTATTTTTATTTTTTAGAGAAAGGGTCTCTGTTAGCCAGGCTAGAGTGCAGTGGTGCAATCTTATCTCATGGTAGCCTTGAACTACTCCTGGGCTCAAGCGATCCTCCTGCCTCTGCCTTCTGAGTATCTAGGACTACAGGTGCGTGCCACCACTCCTGGCAGTGTGTGTGTGTGTGTGTGTGTGTGTGTGTGTGTGTATGAAGATGGGGTCTTGCTATGTTGCCCAGGCTGGTCTTGAAATCCTGGGCTCCAGCGATCCTCCTGCCTCAGCCTCCCAAAGAGCTGGGATTGCAGGTGTGAGCCACCACACCCAGCCCTTGCTGCATCCAGCAGAACCATACGTTTATCTGTGTCAAAACATTTATCCGACATTGATCAGAATCTGCTTCTTTGCCCTCCCCATTAGACTGTGAGCTCTTTGAGTGCAAAGAATGTCTTTCACCCCAAAAGCCCCATGTAGAGCAAGGCATTTCATGGTTCTTAATAAAAGTTTGCAAAATTAGTGATTTAAGAATTTAAAATTTTATTTCATTGTTTGTAAAAAATGGTTTGGAAATTGTTCTAATGTCCTATTTTGTGGACATATTGATGTACATTTTTGTGGATATACGTATTTGTGTACCCACATGTATTTGTGTATAGTTTACAATTCGTAAACATGTTTCCACATGTGGTTTTGTTGGGTTGCACAACTTCTGATAGAATTGTAGAAAAGAAAAGTGATGGAAAAAGGTCCCATTAGGCTTTCTTTGGAAATGCCAGAAAGAGAAAAACAAAACCCACCTGGCTTTGCATTGAGGGTCAGTATTATTTGAATGAGCTCTTCCTCTATTTTGGGGGAAATAATTTTTCTGCACCCTGTTCTTTGCATGATTCTAGGTGTGCCTGGTTTACATCGCCAGCATCTTAGAAGGAGCTCATTCAAATCCATCCTGGCTTGACTCTTCATTCTCTGGCAAATCCACAGAAACGTGAGTTTTCTTTAAATCCCTTGAGACCAGGCCATAGACAAAAATGCTCCTTTTAGCCTGTGCTCCATTGCTAGTCTGCATTCTTGGTTTTGCTATTATCTATCTATCATCTATCTATCTATCTATCTATCTATCTATCTATCTATCTATCATCTTTCTATTTATCTATTTAATCTATCTATTGTTTATATCCATCCATCCACCCATCTATCAATCATCTATGTATATATCACCTATCTATCTATCTATCTATCTATCTATCTATCTATCTATCTATCGATTCTTTATATCCATCCATCCATCCATCCACCCATCTATCAATCATCTATGTATATATCATCTATCTATCTTCTATTTATCTATCTAATCTATTATCTGTGTCCATCCATCCATCTATCAATTATCTTTCATTTATCTATTTAATCTATTGTCTATATCAAACCATCCATCCATCCACCCATCTATCAATGATCTATGTATATATTTATCTACCTATCTATCTATCTTCTATTTATCTATCTATTATCTGTATCTATCCATCCATCCACCCATCTATCAATTATCTATCTATCTATCTATCTATCTATCTATCTATCTATCTTAGAAATGGGACGTTGCTATGTTGCCCAGACTGGACTCAAATTCCTGGGCTCAAGCAATCCTCCTGCCTTTGCCTCTCTTGGTAGTATCCTGTGGTCACTGATCAAGTTTTCTACATGTAAAAAGGACTCAAGGACCCAATGCTATTAGGGAGCTGATGAAAGTTATGAAGTACATGCACAGAATCATAACTTTTCAATGGAAGCAATGTATTTTGTTGGCGTTTTCATGTCATCCGGGGTTGCTATAGGATGGAGGAAATGACTCCCCACTCCAGGTGGCTCTGCTCGCCCCCATCTTTTAGTCTGCCCTAGCTTTTGTGCCTGCCCTCACTGTCTTCATGCAGGTCGTTTTTCTCTGTAGAGCTTTTGCACTAATGATTTTCCTAGAAGGTGGTTGTTCAGGCATTGCCTGGTCATGTTTCCATAGACATGAAACCAGTTAAGACATATGTACAGAAAAAATATGAATTTTTTACGGATTATCAATCAATCCAAGTCTTTTTTTTTTTTTTTTTTTTTGATACGGAGTCTTGCTCTGTCACCCAGGTTGGAGTGCAGTGGCATGATCTTGGCTCACTACAACCTCTGCTTCTTGGGTTCAAGTGATTCTCATGCCTCAGCCTCCTGAGTAGCTGGGATTATAGGTGCCTGCCACTGCACATGGATAATTATTGTATTTTTGGTAGAGACAGGGTTTAACCACGTTGGGCAGGCTGTCTCGAACTCCTGCCCACCTCAGCCTCCCAAAGCGTTGGGATTACAGGCGCGAGCCACTGTCCCGGCCTAAACCAAGTCTTTAAAACAAAACTGTGGGACAGCTAATGGGTTTGTCGTTGAAGTTCCTGGCAGTGAGAAAATACCTGGATGATAGTAGAGCTATGCATTTGTAAAGAAAGTTTTCAGGAACTCCATTTCACTCCTACGTGCCTTCTTACTCTGAAATCCAGATACATAAAAAAGCACGAGCTGGGTGCAGTGGCTCACACCTGTAATTCCAGCACTTTCGGAGGCTGAGGCAGAAGGATGGCTCGAGCCCAGGAGTTCAAGACCAGCCTGGGCAACAGAATGATACCGTCTCTACAAAAAACACAAAAATTAGCCAGGTGCGATGGCACTTGCCTGTAGTCCCAGCTACTTCGGTGGCTGAGGTGGAAGGATTTCTTGAGCCTGGGAGGTCAAGGCTACAATGAGTCATGATCATGCCACTGTAGTATAGCCTGGGCAACAGAGCAAGACCCTCTCTCAAAAAACAAACAAACAACAACACTGGACTACAAGCAATGAACATGAAATCTTGCCTCATTTTTGTTTTTTGTAGGTGCTGCCTGACATTCATGAAAATGAATGAAGGGGAGTTTGACTCTGAAGTCAGCCTTAGGCCTCAGGCACTGCATGTTCATCTGTGCCAAGCACTATAGTGAATGTGGGAAGTTAATGCAGATGAATTACTGAGAAGTGGCTCTAGTGTGCTCCAGTCAGTGGTCTGAGTTATTTTAGTTGTTTTAGTGATTGAATCAAATGACCCCATGCGCTTGCGTTGTTTGATTGCTGGTCAGTCTGGAAATTGTCAATTTTGTAGGGAATTAACAAGTCTTAACAGGAACTATGGTAATAGGCAAACCAAATGGATGTAATATTTCAGATAAGGAGTTTGAGTATTGCAACATGATTTTCACAAGATCCATCAAGGAATATCATATAGAAATTAAAAAACATTTTTGCTTTAGAATGGACATAGGACCAAACACAAATGTTTATTTGCTTAAAGTACAAACAACTGTCTTCTATATTAAACCAGAGAGAGGCTAAGAGGTTTTCAGAGATTTTCTAAGGAACCAAAGAAGCCACACATATAAGAGTTTGTATCTTTATGTAATTGAAAACATGAGAGTTTATTCTACTTGATTTGAGATTTTGGTCTAGCAGTCTTGTTAAAACTTATTTTGTTTCTATGCTTTCTTACTGAAGGGCTGATACTATGGACATAAAAAGAAACAACCCAGGAAATCAAAGAAATCTACTCTACCTCCCAGTCTCTATTTTCTAAATGTTTTAATATTTCAGCCAAGGTTTATTTGCTTGAGCAAATGAGTGGATAGCGATTTTCTTGAATGAGATGATGACAGGAAGATAGGCTAAGATGGAAAAATCAAGTGTTGTCAGAGTTGTCATTTCTTTCTTTCATTTTCTTTTTTTTGAAATGAAGTCTCATTCTGTTGCCCAGACTGGAGTGCAGTGGTGCGGTCTCAGCTCACAGCAACCTCCAACTCTTGGGTTTAAGTGATTCTCCTGCCTCAGCCTCCTGAGTAGCTGGGACCATATGCCTCAATGCCCAGCTAATTTGTTGTTGTTGTTGTTGTTGTTGTTGAGACAGGGTTTTGCCATGTTGGCCAGGCAGGTCTTGAACTCCTGACCTCAAGTGATTCCCATGCCTCAGCCTCTCAAAGTGCTAGGATTACAGGCATAAGCCACTGCTCCTGGCCTTCTTCTTCTTCTTCTTCTTCTTTTCTAAAGAGACAAGGTCTCACTAGATTGCCCAGCCTGGAGTGCAGTAGCTATTCATAGGCATGATGATGGCTCCTTGCAACGTTCAACTCCTAGGCTCAAGAGATCCTCCCACTTCAGCCTCTCAATTGAGACTATAAGCACAAGCCGCTGTGACCAGCTCATGAGCTGTCATTTGAACACGTTAACTTTGTGTCTTTTAAGACATCCAATTGGACATGGATAGGAAGCCAGGGCTAAGATGTGAGTTTGGGATATTTAGTTGTAACTATCACCATGTAGGTGATAGCTGCAGTTAAAGCTCTGTATCAGATCACCCAGGAAGATATGTGGTAAAGGAGAGAGCATTGAGGACTCTTCTGACTTCAATTTTCTTCTTCAAATAGCATATCATTACCCCTCTGACTGCAAGGATGCAAGATGGAGAGGCACAGCTCTAGAGGCCTGGGATTACCCTGCCTCGTCTTCTTCAGTCTCTTTTGAGTCCAGTTGTCAGAGTGAGCTCACAATAGAATCTCCAAGTGTGTCAATGACAGGCAGCTCTTTTGGACGGTAAAATGCTATGGGAATAAACGGCAGGGAGAGCCCAGGAGCTTGCAAGGAGGCAAAAAAAGCAGCAGGTTGTGCTACTGTGTGGGCAAGAGGAAGTGAATGAACCCAGGCAACAGATCAAGGTGGACTTAGAGAAACCTTGACCCAGAGTTCTCACGTAGCAACCTGGCTCGCCGTCCAGCACCACTCTGAGACTCCTGAATGACAAGTAATCAATCCACAAGATTCTAATTTATTTATTGAGCATCGGTGGATGTTCAGAGAGTGAGTGTTTCCTAGTTCTACCAGAGGAGTTTTGAGAACAAAATAGATACCCTTATGTGTGCTTTGCCAAAATAGAGGTTCATTTCTTTTTCTTTCTTTTATTTTTTTGATTGATTTTTTTTTTCATAAGACGTGGAGTTTTCATTGTGTTGACCAGGCTGGTTTCAAACTCCTGACCTCAAACTCCTGGCCTCAACAGATCCTCCCATCTTGGCCTCCCAAAGTGCTGGGATTACAGGTGTGAACCATTGCATCCTGCCTCATTTCTTGAATACGTTGTGGGATTCAAGTTGTCCTAGAATTGGAGAAGGCCAGAGAAAGACAAACACAAATATCAAAGTGTAATTTTGGTGACATTTGCCCCACTCACCATGGGGATGGGTTTCTGAAGTTCAGAGCACCAACATTAGAGTATTTGCATTGTGTTTTAGATGGTTCTGAAGTGGTCATGCACGCATATTGCTGTTTTTTTCTTTTAACAACTGAATTGAGGCTACGTTGTTGCTTACAAGGAACATAAAACTATTAAGATGATTATTCAGATCAAATGCTTAAGAACTTTCCTGTTCACCAAACTCATTCTGTGAGCTTCATTCAGACACATAGTAGGTGCACAATGTATGTAGGGTGAGCAAAGTAAGTTCAAAATAATTTTGTTTGGACACAGTCTTTGCCTGAAAACGTTAGAAAACATAGCAATATTGGGATGAAGCAATATAAAGGGGGGGAAAAAAACCAGAAAATAGCACAGAAACATGTTAAATCAGGAAACTAAGGCTATAAATCCTAGCTTTCTGGGAGGTCAAGGGGGGAGGATTGCTTAAGCCCAGGAGTTCAGAAACAGCTTGGGAAACATAGTGAGACCCCATCTCTTAAAAAAATAAAAATTAAAAAAATTAGCCAGGAGCGGTGGCACATGCCTGTAGTCCAGCTACTCAGGAGGCTGAAATGAGAGGATCGCTTGAGCCAAGGAGATCGAGGCTGTTGCGAGCTATGATTGTGCCACTGCACTCCAGCCTGGGTGACAGAGGGAGACCTTGTCTCAAAAGAAAAGAAAAAGAAAGAAATGTTTAGTTTCTTTCTTTTCTTTTCTTTTTTTCCGCAAACAGAGTCACATTAAGCCTAAGTGCAGGGAAAACTGCAAACTATATCATGGTGAATTCCAGAAGGAGATTCTCCAGAACAGAAAGAGTGGAATGGGGAAATTTGCTAGCCATGTTTCCATGAGGCTGGGAAGCCTTTCTAGAGAAGTCCAGATTTTAGGAGCTTCTTGAATAAACATCCAGCACACATTATTTTGATTTCTGATCTGGTGACTGGTTTCCAAGAATTGGGTCAGGTTGTCCTGCCACGCTCTTCTCTCCTGTTTCCTTGCTGGGTTCTTCCGTTGATCAGATGTAAGTCGTCTGTTTTCACTCTAATTGCACATCTTGGATTTCTGCTCTCCTTGTGCTGTATCCTGTTTTCTGTTTCTACCTTATGGTGCCCAGTTCTTTATTGGTCAGTGGCCATTCAGGTTTCATGTGTGCTAACGTGTGGCAATAATGAGGGCTGAAGTTTACTTAGTACCCTATCTCAGAAGAGATCAAAGTACTTTTACAGACAGTATCTTGCTAATCTCCCATACACCATTGTAGAGTAAATAGGAAACAGCTATTATTATCCTTATTTTACACATGAGCTCAAAGCAGTGTAATGGTTGGCTCTGTGGTACAAATACACAGTGGGCTAGGTGTGGTGCCATGAGTGTTCACTTCGTAGGTTCTTGTGACTTTCTCGGCAGATGGTCTTTCTTGATAAAGCTATATAGAGAGACAAGAACATCGGAGCTTATTTTCCTTTTTTCCCATTAGATTTGTACTGAATTTTTTTTGTAGTCTTTGGCCTATTGCCTTAGGTGGTGTTTATTTTTCAGGGGAGCTGTTTATAGTATGAGCTTGGACTTGAATACTGTTGAGATGTGAGCAAGTTGCATGTCAGAATAGAATCCATGGCTAGGACTTCTTTTTGATTTGGGAGATCACTGAGAAAAGGGTGATTGTTCATCAGAAAGTGATTCTCTTGAGAGGCAGGAATGGGAGAAATCATCTCTCTTGGTTCCCTGTATTTCTATGCTTTTTGGACTGGTAGAAACACTTTGGGGTGAATTTCTTTCTTTTTTTTTTTTTCTGGGACAACATTCACTTGGTACCAAACTTGGGGTGAATTTCAATGGGTGATACCCTTGTGACAGAGGTATTTAATGGGAAGTTGGGAAATTGTGATCCTGAGCTTTCTGTCAGCAATGGTCTGTAGCTTATCAAATCACTGGCTTGTTTGTTATGGCTGCTAAATTATGTTTTTGGAGAAATTCAGGACCTGCTTTGCCTGAGGACTTTTAAAACAGTGCTCAAAGTCGAAGGAGCTTTATCTTGAAATGTTTTATTGGCCGTTCTGAAACTCCCTTATGCAAGAATGATGAAGGCCAGGTATGTGTAGGGTAAGGTGTGGTCTTCATACAGTTGCCAAGTGAGACTTGCTTTTTTCTTTTTTAAGTTTTGTTGAGACTTGGGCGATCATGATTTGGTTTTTTTCCAGGTCAATCTACAGCGTACTCCCTAAATAATCTTGTAGGCTCTTTAGGCTGTGGCACCTCACTTGGTCTACGTAAATCTGACAACACGTTCAGACTGAGCTGTCATTCTCAAGTTAAGGGGGCACAGTCATGTATCCTCAAAAAGTCTATGGGATGGTACTCAACATTAGCTACTCCAAGAATGGGGAATGCTGAATTTTCCAACTCTTTCATGAGTCATTTGTATGCTGCTTTTACAAATTTGGGATCATGTCAGCTGGAATTTTAGATAACTGGTTTGATTATCTAGTAAAATAGTTAAAACCTGAACTGGAGAGAAAGTGAGTGTGTCAATTGGCTCTGTAGTTGGCTACGAAAAGCTAGCAACAGAATGGAAATATCACAGTGGCTTTACCACTCTCCTGGGATAGCTGCTTAGGTTCCAAAGCCTCAGTTTATTCTTTCATAAGTGGAGATTCCTGCTCTACTTATTGGGCAGGAAATGTGAGGATTAGATGATACACTACATGTGAAAGTCCCTCGTAAACTGATAAATCTCTGAGGGGATCACTGACGATATCTATAAAATAGGAATATAGGTATCCAATTTATAGGATTGTTGAAAAGACTGAATGAGATAATTTATATAATGTTTCTAGCATATTGCTTTACACATGGCAACCCCCAAATTTCTTTTTTTTTTCCTTTTCAAGACTCTGATGTTTATTATTTTTACCCTCATTTTGACTATTTTTTGAGCTATAGGAGAAGCTAGAATTTGTAGTTGGGTCCTTGACTTGGGTTGCTCCTTCTGTGGGTTCATTTCCTTTGGTTTCCTGCACTGGATCAGGCCTTGGTTCTCATTTATGGATATTCAGGTCTTCAGTCCCTATGTTCCTGGATCTCCTGGCCCCAGAGTTTCCAGATCAGATGCTAATGCCTCCTGGCAGAGCTGTCACTGCTGAGATCAATCACTTTTCTTCTATGATCTCATGATGCAAACAGGTTTTTAGAATTTAGCCCTTATTTTATCCTGTCTAATTATTTTTATTTTTTTGAGACATGGTCTCACTGTCACCCAGCCTGGAGTTTAGTGGTGCAATCTTGGCTCACTGCAGCCTCGACCCCCTGAGCTCAAGCGATCCTCCTACATTAGCCTCCCAAGTAGCTGGGATTACAGACACACACCACCACGCTTGGCTAATTTTTTGTATTTTTTGTAGAGACAAGAGTTTCACCATGTTGTCCAGGCTGGTTTTGAACTTCTGGGCTCCAGCGATCCTCCCGCTCTGGCCTCCCAAAGTGCTGGGATTACAGGTGTGAGCCACTGTGCCTGGCCTATCCTGTCTAACTTGTATCTAATCTCTAATTTTATATTGTAAACTCCATGATGGCAGGGACCATATTTGTTTGTTTTTGAATGCTACACAGCATCTAGCTTAGTTTCTGGCACATAGTAGTCATGCAACACAAATGAATGGGTAAATGCAGGAGTGAATGAAACTAGCAACTATCAACGCCCTCAGTGTGGTTGCTTATAAATACCACTTTCTGGGATAGTCTGCTAAAGCCAGTGGCAGACTGTATTTATGTTTTTCAGCTGAGAGAGGGTCTCATCACAATGGTCTCTTGAAATGGTAATATTCTGATCACCTGCTATTTTGAATAGTGTTCCATAACTTCTGTTCCGGTGACTCATTATGACTTAGTCTCTACCCTCCAGAAATGTTAGTTTCATTTGCTGAAAAAAAAACAATGAGTCCAGTTAGTGACTCAGATCCGTCTAATTAGTTGTTTGGATGCATGTAGGTGAAACAAATTGGTCGATTGGGTTTTCCATTTTTGAACTGGTGGTTTTGATCTCGGTATAGGTGGCTCTATGTGACTCAAAGTGGCATTGGAAGGGATAATTCTGGCTGGTGGTCAGAAGACAGGGTTAGAAAGAAGCAGGAGGACACTTGAATTATACATCCAATCCAGCCACCACATGGCCTTAGGCAGGTTACGCAAATTTCCCTGTCAGATATTTCCTGAAACAGAAAAGGGAAGTAGTGAATGGGATAATAGCAATCTTCTGAGAATCTGTGCCCCATCTGGGGTATAAGCGGTACCTGTTGCTCAGGGACATGGCAAATTACTCTGAAGTGCTGCAGTGCTGTGAAGGGGATGGGGCTCTGTTTCTTATTTCTTTTCTCCTTAACTTGCACATCCCTCTTCCTCCTGCTTGCCACTTTCACTGGGTTCCAGGACCACTAGGCTATTTAAAGTACTTAGAAAGAAACTTTATCTGAGGCTGGTCCGAGTGCAGGCTGTTTACAACCAATTGGTCACAACTAGTTGCAGATTTCTTCCTCCTCCTCCTCCTCCTCCTCTTTCTCCTCCTCCTTCTTTCTTCTTCTTTTTTTTTTTTTTTTTGGTTTCAGACAGGATCTTGCTCTGTTGCCCAGAATGGAATGTAGTGGCATGATCACAGGTCAGTATGGCCTCAACCTCCTAGGCTTAAGCTATCCTCCTGCGTCAGCCTCCTGAGTGGCTGAGACTACAAGTACATGCCACCATACTTGGCTAATTTTTAAATTATTAGTAGAGATGAGGTCTCACTGCGTAGCCCAGGCTGGTCTTGAACTCCTGAGCTTAAGAGATTTTCCCATCTTGGCCTCCCAAAGTGCTAGCATCACAGGTGTGAGCCACCATGCCCAGCTCAGTTCTAGATTTCTTTGTTCCTTCTTTATGCCCACTATATCATTTGACTAGCCTTAAAAAATAATAATTAAAAAAAAACCACGCACACAAAAACAAAGAAATGAATTTTATTTGAAAGATAATATACGTGATAGAGTAATACTGTGTCCTTACTTAGGAAGCAAAAATCTTTATTTGAAAGCTCTTCTTTTCTTTTTTTAAAAATTTTTTGAGACAGAATCTCCTTCTGTCGCCCAGGCCAGAGTACAGTTGTGCGATCTCAGCTCACTGCAACCTCTGCCTCCCAGGTTCAAGTGGTTCCAGTGCTTTAGCCTTCCAACTAGCTGGGACTACAGGCCTGCGCCCCTGCACCAAGCTAATTTTTGTGTTTTTTGTAGAGACGAGGTTTCACCATGTTGGCCAGGCTGGTCTCAAACTCTTGACCTCAGATGATCTGCCCGCCTCGGTCTCCCAAAGTGCTGGGATTATAGGTGTGAGACACTGCACCCAGGTGGAAGTTCTTATTGTCTAATATGCCATCATTATGGCAAGTACGCTAGGGTGCTGTGCTTACAAAAGCATTATTACACATAATGTATTGCTGAAGACCCTGTTTTGAATGTTCGCAGATGACTGTCATTTAAAATTTCATAGTTAGTAGATAGCTTGAGGAAAAAAGGAAGGAGGAGAAACAAAAACTAAGATTCAGCAGCGCTTCAGTTTCTAAGAGACTTAAGCTCTGAGCTTCCGTCTCTGAGAACAAGACATTTTGGAGGTTCCCTCCAGTCATCTTCTCTTCCCTTCCCCAATCTGTTCTTCTTTTTTCCCTTCCATTCTTTTTCTTCCCTTTTTCTTTTTCTCCTTCTGTTATCTTTCTTTTTCCTTCTCTTAGGGTAATTGGAGAGGGAGGATGTGGTCAGAATTGATGAGGTGAGAACGATTCCAGTTCCCTTTTTCCTCCACCTCAAACCCTTAGCAGATGTGAAGCTTAATCACATCATCTCAGCCCAGACCACGAATGGAAACTCCAGAAACCTCAGTCTAGGGACATTATGGCCACAAGCACACTCTCCGTGGCAGAAGCATCCTAGAAAGCATTCTGACCATAAATGTCGGTCACGTCGGTTAGAAATTCAACTACAGACCAGTGAAGAAGGTACCACAAGAATTTGCTGGAGTTTGTTGATCACATCAATATGTGAATGAGCCATCGTGATTTGGTAGGGGAGCAGTCCTCAAAGCCAAGAATCTTAGCATGCTTTCTTTTCTTTTTTTTTTATTTTTTTTGAAACGAAGTTTCGCTCTTATTGCCCAGGCTGGAGTGCAATGACGCGATCTCAGCTCATAGCAAACTCAGCCTCTCAGGTTTAAGCGATTCTCCTGCCTCAGCCTCTCTAGTAGCTGGGATTACAGGCATGCGCCACCACGCCCAGCTAATTTTGTATTTTTAGTAGAGATGGGGTTTCTCCATGCTCGTCAGGCTGGTCTCAAACTCCTGACCTTAGGTGATCCGCACCCTTGACCTCTCAAAGTGCTGGGATTACAGACGTGAGCCACGACACCCAGCCCACTCCTTGCCTTTCTAGTTTGAGTGCCATTGTTTGTGTGGTGACACCAAAATGGGATACTATGTGCTTGGGAAGGGACTGGTCTTAGAAATAATGATATTCCTTAGCTCATTGTAACTTTCATGATGCCTTGGATCCTATAGTCTTGAAGAAGATGATCATTGTGTACAGTTTTCTAATTGACCAAAAGACTGGAAGATGATGAGGACAGAAGGCTGTGAGACGTGCCTGTGTAATACACCAGCTTATCATTGAGATTTGGGTTCATTTCCACCACTTTTATTCATACCAGTTTCCAGGCTCAGGGGAGTTTGCAGTCATTTCCGAGAGAGCACTGCTTCCGATGTGATCATGTCTGGAACCAAGAAACTGGTCTCATCAGCATCCTCACAGGAGATCAATAGTCTGAAATGTATTTTGGTATGGGTTGAATTGGGCATTGAACATAGGTAGATCTGGATTAGAGAGCTGTAGTGTAATTCATTCCTGGAGAGGCCTCAGGTGACAGATGGAGAAGCAATGTCACCAAAGGCTGCTCTTTTTGATGACTTGCTTTTCATTCCTGAAAGCAATCTGGTGCTTCATAGTCGGGCTCCTAATTTTGTAAAACAAGGAATTTGCAATAGATCGGGTAGTTTCCAGCCATGGTTGGGGAATTCAAATTAGTGCAACTAGCATTAAAATACTACAATGGGAAAGAATATAACAATGTCAGAATTCCTCGAATGTAAGAACAGTATATGTGCTCTTTCTTGAGATTTTTCATTCAGTCACATATATAACCATATGGATGCACTAAATCAATATTAACTTTCTTATGGTGGAAAAAGTTTGCGGGTCACCGTGACAGGCGATGACCTTATTCTTACTAGGTCATTAGAGCCATGATGGAGACAATTTCAGCTAGAGGGGGGCTCTTTGTTCTTGGTTTATTTAGTACAGTATGTTCCTTTCTACAGAAGAAGAGAAACAGTACTTAAAAATAACTTTTTTTCTTTTTCCAAAAGAAATAGACGCTTATTGTGGAAACCATAGAGAATATAGATAAGTGCGAAAGAAAAATAAATTAAAAATTTCTCTCACTACCTGGAGATAACTATGTATAAGCATGGTTTGATGTTCATCCTTTCACTTTCTGAGAGAGAGAGAGAGAGAGAGAGAGTGTGTGTGTGTTAGATGGGATTATGCTACATATAATTTTGTAACCTATGTTTTTCAAATAACCATGTATTATGAGCATATTAAGTATATGTTTCTAAAATGCCATTTAAAATGGTGGAATTGCACTCAGCTTAGGTACTTTTTAAAGGCAATCGACATGTGGAGAAGTGAAGTGTGGATTTAGAGGACATCACCAGCCACTGTGGCACCTGGTGCTTGTGAGTGGAAAATGTCAGGATGGGTCTACAAACAGAAGCAGCATCACAGACGTGAGCCAAATGTTTCCCAAAACATTTCTCTCTCTTATGGACAGAGAAATGTTTTGGGAAAACTAAATCTGAGATACTACAACTGGAGTAAAAGAGACAACACTTCCTGTTCTCTTAGACTTTGCTGTGGAAGAGCCCATGGATACCAAGAAGTGGCAAGAAATTTATTTTCTACTTTATCTATTTATTGCCCAGGCTGGCAATCACAGCTCACTGCAGCCTCACACTCCTGGGCTCAAGCAATCCTCCCAGCTCAGCTTCCTGAGTAGCTGGGACTACAGGCACGCACCACCATGCCTGGCTAATATTTTCTATTAATTTGTTTTTTTTTAGAGATGGGGTCTCACTATGTTACCCAAGCTGGTCTCAAACTTCTGGGCTCAAGCAATCTTCTTCCCTTGGCTTCCCAAAATGTTGGGATTACAGGCATAAGCCACTGTGCCCAGCTAAGAAATATATTTTTCATTCAGGTAGACACAAAATGAAATCCAAGGACATTAACAACTTATAATGGGGTAGAAATTGTACTGGATTTTGAGAACTTTCTTAGGCTATTTGTCACAAGTACATGACCCATAAGGTTTTATAATTTTTCAAAGCTCTCTACTTTTTTTTTTTTTTTTTGAGACAGAAGCTCACTCTGTCACCCAGGCTGGAATGCAGTGATGTGATCTCAGTTCACTGCAACCTCTGTCTCCTGGGTTCAAGCGATTCTCCTGCCTCAGCCTCCCAAGTAGCTGGGATTATAAGTGTGTGCCACCATGCCCAGCTAATTTTTTTTGTATTTTTATTCGAGACGGAGTTTCATTCACCATGTTGGCTGGGCTGGTCTCAAACTTTCTACTTCAAATGATCCACCCTCCTTGGCCTCCCAAAGTGCTGGGATTACAGGTGTGAACCACCACGTTCATCCCAAAGTTCTTTTCAATAAATGATCTCATTTGAACTTCATGAGAGCCCTGTATGGAGAAGTAAGGTAGTCATTCTTATCTATAAGTTGTCTGTATTTTACAGACAACTATACTGAGACTGGGTGAGATGAGGTATCGTTCTTCCATCATCAATATGCAGATAAAGTAATTGAATCTAGACACTGTGGCTTTTGGTTCCTGGTGTGGGTTTCACAGTGTGGCACCAACTATGAAGCCCATTTTCACCATCATCTGTGAATGCCATGTGGGTCTGCACTGGGATTTATGGCTCTTCAAGGAAAACAATAAGATTTAGTTGAATGAGACCTCAACCTCTTATTTCTAAGAGCTTCTAATCTGAGATGAATAATTGTGATTATCTAGAGAATGACAGTGAAGAATTCTTATACAACCTTTGAAATGGAGCTGAGGGTAAATAACACATGAATGAAATTTCTTTATAAAACCGTGGCGTTTGTCTGCTCTGGGGTTAATGTTTCCTTATAGCAGCAACTGCTGAATGCCTCATGCAATGCAACTCTCCCTGGATGGAAGGGATTTGGGCTGGACCGAGCTAAAGAGTGCCACTTTCCAAAGAAGAGAGGGCGTTTCCACTGGGGTAGTTTCATAGTCCCATGAATAGAAGCTTCAGCCCATCTAAGGGCCTCCTTAACACATCTGTAGGAACAAACAGAATATTGAAACCCCACCAGAAGAGTAACCTCTGCTTTTCTCATGCTTTTAGTGTGCTGACTTGCTTTTTTTGGGGTTCTCCAACAACGCAATCTGATAGTGCAGCAGCTTCCTGTTTGAGGGTTAATTATTTCTTTTTATGCCTATATTTAAGATGCTTAAATTTGTGATTCATTCCTTATAATTAGATATAATGCTTAGAATATATCCATGTATATCACATTAACGTTTTTCCTTTGAGGGTGATTATTTTCCCCTCTGAGCCATTGCCAGTGGACGTAGATCATGAAAACAGGTTGATAAATGCGGCCGTCTCAGCGCAACCTGACATATGCAGTTGCTGTGGCCATGAGTCAAGCCCCAGCTGTGGCCGTGTGGGAAATTACCATTTCCCCAAGGCTGGTTGACATTTGTGTCCCTGGATGGTGCACACCCTTTCAGTTGAACCAGAGCTCTGTTGTACTCCAGTGGTTCTTTTTTGGGCAATGCTCCAGCCCCGCAAAGCCCCGCCTTTTTGGTGTCTTTGCCTCAAGAGTGAAACCAAGAAATGGCTTATAGGCTGGGAAGGTGGAGAGTAGAAAATGAAATCTCCCCATGTGAAGGAAGGGCGGGGAAGGGTTTGAAGTTCATTCGAGGTGGCAAAAAACCATCTTCCCCCTTTCTCCTTCCTTGGCTCTGTTCAAATAAGCAGAAGCTTTAGCAAATTCGCAGAACTGAGCCCATTTCTGTTTCCTCAGTGCCTATTGTTCCGGAATCGGTGCATCCTTGCAACGGAGAAGGTGGCACTTTCTGTTTCCCAGCAGGGAGACCATGATGAGGGAAGGAAGAGAGCAAGAAGAAAAGGAGAGAGGCAGGAACCAGGGGGAGAGAAAACGAGGAAGGGAGCATGAGTGAGGAGGAAGGAGGAGAAGAGGCTGAGAGAGGGGTTGGAGCCACGTGTCTTGGAGGGAACACCTTGCCTTCTTGGCCTTGCCAGCAGCTTCATGGCTGTTCCTTTCATGCCTGGGACTTCCTCTTCTCCAGATACTGAGCTGCTGTCTCACTGCTAACAATAAGTTAATTGAACAGCCTGTTAACAGATGTGCACACGGTGGCTCTCAGCTCTGGACTCTTTGTTATATTTGTAAGAAAGTCTGAAATAGCACCTATCTCTTAAAAGAGCATGTGTGTGTGCACACACATGTGCGTGGTCATACACATGAGCACACACACGCTCATGCATGCAGGCATACACGTGCACACACACACACGCACACACCATCACCACCTTTCTTTTTTTTGAATTTATTTTAGACAGCGTCTCACTCTGTCGTCCAGGTTGGAGTGCAGTGGTGCGATCTCGGCTCACTGCAACCTCTGTCTCCTGGATTCAAGTGATTCTTTGGCCTCAGCCTCCTGAGTAGCTGGGATTACAGGTGGGCGCCACCACAACCGGCTAATATTTTGTGTTTTTAGTAGAGATGGGGTTTCGCCATGTGTCCAGGCTGGTCTCCAGCTCCTGACCTCAGGTGATCCGCCCGCCTTGGCCTCCCAAAGTGCTGGGATTACAGGCGTGAGCCCTGCACCTGGCCTCTGCCCCACCTTTCACCAGGCCCCTTCTCTGCCCCTTCTGAGTCCAGGCTTTCCACATTTCAGCCTTTCAAACGCTTTCATAAGTCACGGAGCATTTCTAAGTGAGGACTATTTCCATTTGAGTTGTTAGGCTCCTTCATGAGGGATAAAGACTCAGAAGTTGTGCCACTGAAGGTCTGCTTATAAAGGAGGAACGGATGTATGCCACTGCAATGCTGAAATGAATTCACTAGGTCCTGAGGCTCATAGTCCTCTCTATCATCTCTTTGTGTGTATTTCACCCTCTGTACGGAGCTGAAGTGTAAACCTGTCTTTCCCTGGACACACGTTGCATCCTTACCACTTCTTTCCATTTGCATCACACAGCAATTCCCAGGCAAGTCCCACTATTTTACAGGTGGACAGAGGATGAGGGTTTTCAGTTACGAGTGGCAGAGACCACTATGCTTGCTTTTCATCTCTTTATTTGTCCTGAGCCCTGTCACAAAGCAATGTATCCCAGCCCAGTTCTGGGTGCATTACCTGTCTGACTGATTTGACTAAATGGGTCAACTCCTCTGTGGTTTAAAAAACATAAGCCAAAGCAACTGTCTGGAGAATCCATGACCATCAAATAGATTAAAATGGAACAAACTCTCCTGGTCCTATAGCCTCCTTTTCCCTCTCCTTATCCTAACATAGAAGATTGGGGCCGGATGGCCCAGTACACCCCCCTCCACACACCTGTGGAGCTTGTTTCACCTGGGCAAGGGTTGGGGACTCCACCACTGCCTTGCCCAGGCAAACAACGAGTGGATGATGTGTCAGGAGCTGCTGGCCTACTTGCCCCTGTGTGATCACCTTAAGAAGGCTGAATTGATGATCAGGGAGGCCCGGAGGTTATATGTGAAGAGTTCAGGGCAAGGGCATCTCATCTTTGCAGTTAATAGGAGGCCATTAATGTATGCGAGATGAATGTAGTTGCTAAGGGACTTATAACCACTTCCACATTTCTCCTTCAGTTAAAAGTCACCTCCCTCTTACCCAAAAGAGTCTCAAGGCAGTGAAAATCGAGTTGAATCAGTAGCTCAGTAAAACTCTAACGCACAGGAGACTCATCTCGGAAGCTTGTTAAAGCAAATGCAGGTTGAGCGTGATGGTTGATGCCTGTAATCCCAGCACTTTAGGAAGCCAAACCAGGAGAATTGCTTGGATCCAGGAGCTTGAGACCAGCCTGGGCAACATAGGAAGACTCCATCTCTACAAAGGGGGAAAAAAAAAAAAAGAAAAATGAGCCAGGCATAGTGGTGTGTGCCTGTAGTCCCAGCTACTTGAAAGGCTGAGGTGGGAGGATTGCTTGAGCCTAGGAGGTTGAGGCTGCAGTGAGCTATGATTGTACCACTGCACTCCAGCCTGGGTAACAGAGCAAGACCCCACCTCAAAAAAAAAAAAAAAAAGTAGAGTTTTAGGATCCGCCTCATCCTGATATGTTCTGAGCCAGCAGGTCTTGGGTTCAGTGGAAGAATCTGGATTTTGAGTAGGAGCTCTATGACATTCTGCTGTCCGTGGACACTAGACCTCATTCTGGGAAACACTGGAAAAGAAGGTTTGTGCTTGAAGCCTACATTTCCCAAATGCTTCCCTCAGAAAATCAGCAAACCCCAACACTATGAGCCCCAAGGAAGCACTGTACGTCGTATTAGGTCCTGATGAAAGAGAGAGGCAATTATGTTTGTAAACTCTGCCCTTTGCCCACTGGAAAGTAGCCTCTTTAAAGTGTCTGTGCAGCCCTCACAGGACAGCGGAAGACAATGACTGGGTTGAAGGAGGCTCCTAAATCAAGGGCGGGAATGGTGGGAGGGAAGGAGTATGCTTCGTTGATCCCATCCCATTGAGATCTGGAGTTGAATCCAGTGCTGTCTAAGCTCCGACTTCTTAATACCACTCACACCGTGGCGTAATGAGATGGTGATTTGACTCATCAGCTGTCTAGAAATCCTCATCACACCCTAAAGTAAAAACATCACTTAGTAAGTTGGGCTTCAAACCAAGGGGATCTTTTGACCTCAGGACACTCCTGGGGAAATGTGGGATGAGGGTGCAGGGCATGGGCCCCAGTGCCCTCAGCATCAGTACAGGTATTCAGGGAAGGCAGAAGCCTTGTCCTGTGGGAACTGGTATGGCCTGGGTTTTCTTCCAGTTGCTTTGAAAGAAAATGCTGGAGCCTCAGGCAAAAAGTCACCCAGGCCGTTGGTCAGTGCTCCCACCTGACAGAGGAAAGGAGCTGGGGTGGGGACAGGGAAGGAGCCGTCAGTGGCATTGGATTCTTTGCTTCTGGAGGAAAACCAAGGCCAAGCTCTCCCTTGGCAGCCAGGGATGGGTGGAAAAGCTGTTGGCAAGGAGGTGTGGGGGCGCTGGGTGTGTCCCAGGAGGACCCTGGGAGAGCATACCCTTGGAGGGGCAAGACTGGGGCACTGCTGCTCTTCAGGCTGACGCATGGTGGAGGAAAGCCCCTGGAGGAGAAAAAGCTAGGCCAAGGCCAGTGAAAGGCAGGCAGGAGCCAAGACCAGTCCTACTTCAGGCAGCTTCCTGGGGGGTGAGACTGTGCCAGAGCGGGAGACTGAGTGCAAAGGCTTGAGCTCATTTTTGTTTCTTGCAACTTAAAAACAAGCTGTGTTTCTACCCACAGTGGAGCCTGGTGTTCCCTTCCCAGGTCTGTGCCCCTGTGAAGGGACAGAGAGATTGAAGGAGAGGGCCTCCACTGGAGGGGTCCTGGGGCAGGGCTGGGCTGACCACTGCTTCTGGGGCACAAGTGATCCCTGGCCAGGTGAAAAAGGAATGCAGGTGGCTTCTGGGACTCATGAGCCAATGTGGCGGGGGAGGTGCCCAGTCTCTCCGTGGGGCTCTGTGCATCTTTGTGGAACAGTGCCCGGCATTTGCCTCACCTCATCAGCTCACCTGAAGCTGCCACCAGAGTGATAGAAAGAGTCCCAGCGAATGTCCAGGGGAGCACGTTCTTAAAGAACCAGCCACAAACTAGGTCAGTTTCAGGGGTGGAGTGTTGCAATGCTTCCAGTGAGAGGCATATGGGTGTTGCCACTTGGGATGGGCAAACGGGTTCTGGAAGAATGCCCCCACCCCACCCCACCCCCACCCCACCCCCACCCCACCCCACCCCCCACTCTGCTTAACTTTCTTGTTTCATATTAGAGCTAAGCAAGGTACTAATTTTTTATGGGAGGTTTTTTCTTTTTTTTTTAATGAGTGAGACTGTTTTTCCCCTTGCACCTCTTTCGATTTGGTTCTCAGGAGTAGTTTGGTGTTCAGCAACAATGGCCTCTAAGCTCTGCGGACTCTGATGCCTGCAAGGTCTCCCGGATGGTGATTTAGCATCAAGAGAACATGCAGCGCTGGTGCTGGAAAGGCCCTCGCTTATCACCCTTGACTGACGGCAGACCTGAGACTGAGGTTTGCCCACCGTCTGGGAACAAAGTCGCTGCCTCTATATTAAGCTGCTTCAGAGAAATGACTATAGACATCTTTCTGCAAACCCTTCAGAGAAGCAGATCCATCATTTTCTGTGACAGGGTGCTTCAGCGTTAACCATTTCTCAAGCTCAGGAAGTGGTTTTCCTTCATCGTATTTTAATTTAATTTCATTTTTTTGAAGAGTGTAGGGGCCTGGGTAAGAGGGTTGTTCCAACTTGTCATTCAGATGTAATTGTAGGAAGATTTGACATTGCCATCTTCTTGGCCAAGGAGCTGGGACCTGAGAAATGTGGCAAGGCTATGTTTTTCCAGAACCTTCCTGTTCCTTTTTGATTTGAGTCTGGTGAGTTTCAGAGCTGGTTGTAAATCAAACTTGCAAACAAAATGTATAATAATCTGTAGCTTGTAGACATGTGTACCAGGCGACCTATCATCTCTTCCTCATTTAAATGCCCATTACATTTTCCCTGTATCATTTTTGTAGCTTTTTTTTTTTTTTGAGATGAGGTCTTGCTCTATCACTTTGCCTGGGGTGCAGTGGTGTGATTACAGCTCACTGCAGCCTTGACCTGCTGGGCTCAAGCCATCTTCCCGCCTCAGCCTCCTGAGTATCTGGAATTGTGGGATCATACCACCAGGCTGGGCTAGTTTTTTTGTAGAGGAGAGATTTTGCCTTGCTGCCCAGGCTGGTATTGAACTCCTGTGCTCAAGCGATCCTCCCACCTCAGCCTCCCAAAGTGTAAGGATTAAACGCATGAGGCACTGAGCCTGGCTTTTGTAGTATTTCTAATACTTGTTCCTGTGCTATAGTCATGAGTTTGATACATCATTGCTCCTGCACTAATGTAAAGAGCTCTGAAGGCCTGAATGGTGTCCAGTCAATGTCTTGCAGTTGGTAGGTTCTTGAAGCACGATGTTGGGTCAGTGAGGTTCCCCACAATGGCAGAGGCCATCATTTGTAACCTGGCACCCACCAGCGATGGATGAACCTTATTTTGGAGGTCATGCTTCTCTATCATTGTTATTTAGTTTCTTTTATATGTCTTTGCACAGAAAAGGTAATTAAAAATATAAATGAGGGATTTTGATATGCTCTCGTGAGATTTGGGTCTCTTCCTAAGCCAGCACTCAGCAAGGAGAAAGCCTTGTTCAGTTCGAGCACTAAGATCGTGAAGCCCAATGGCGAGAAGCCAGACGAGTTGGAGTCTGGCATCTCCTGGGCTCTTCTGGAGCTGGAGATGAATTCGGACCTCAAGGCTCAGCTCAGGGAGCTGAATATTATGGCAGCCAAGGAAACTGAAGTTGGTGGTGGTCAGAAAGCTATCATCATCTTTGTTCCCATTCCTCAACTGCAATCTTTCCAGAAAATCCAAATCTGTCTAGTACATGAATTGGAGAAAAAGTGGGAAGCATGTTGTCTTTATCACTCAGAGGAGATTTCTGCCTAAGCCAACTAGAAAAAGCCGTATAAAAAATAAGCAAAAGTGTCCCAGGAGCTGTACTCTGACAGATGTTCACGATGCAATCCTTTATGGACTTGGCCTTTCCAAGTGAAATTGTGAGCAAGAGAATCTGTATGAAACTGCATGGCAGCGGCTTATAAAGGTTCATCTGGTCAAAGCGCAGCAGAACAATGTAGAACACAAGGTTGAAACTTTTTCTGGTGTCTATAAGAAGTTCACGGGCAAGGATGTTAATTTTGAATTCCCAGACTTTCAATTGTAAACTAAATGACTAAATAAAATATATATTCACAGAAAAAAATATATAAATGAATGGATCGCATTTTAAAAGATTTTTTTTTGGAGGAAATATTGCAAAACACATGTTACTAGGCTGTCAGTGTTGAGGTATCAAGATTCCAGTCTAAGAGGACACAGGAATTGACTTACAGAAAACTTGTCCCTACTCCATGCCCCCTGAAGGGGTCCTGAATGTGTGGGGCTCGGGGATGTGCGAACAGGAAGCCTGTCTCAAGTTCATAGGGTTGATGATGTCATCCCCTTGGAGGCAAATTTCTCTGGGAGGCACTGCCCTGCATCCAGAGAACCTGCCCATGATAGGTTTGAAATCTATTTGGGCTCAGAGGGGAGTATGACCTGTCAACACCTCCT
This sequence comes from Cacajao melanocephalus, assembly GCA_963573385.1. Classification (NCBI taxonomy): domain Eukaryota; kingdom Metazoa; phylum Chordata; class Mammalia; order Primates; family Pitheciidae; genus Cacajao; species Cacajao melanocephalus. Next base: position 5,270 of record CAUYLG010059552.1, on the reverse strand, counting down.
TTCTATCGTTGTTCATCTGATTTTTTCAACTGTAAGCCATGAAAAAAAGATGTTTTAATATTTCCTTTCAGGACGAAGAACTGGAATTTGATCGTAGGAAGTGAGCCCTTTGAGCTTGCTGGCAGCCTCCAACCACGAGCTGAATTCAAAAACGCTTCCCAGGTCTAGATCTGCATTTTTTAATGACTAAGTGGCCCTCCTCTATTTCCTTCCAAGATGGTGCCCAAAGGACTGGAGACTTTGGGTTGGGGACAGGTCCAACAGACAGGTCCCAGTTGAGCAGGCACACTGGACTTGAACAGGACAAAACGTTCAGAGCAGTTTCCAAAACTGTAGGTGCTTTTGGCTTCTGGGATCTGGATTGGAACTTAGGGCCTGGGAAATGCCTGTCACTGGCCACGCCTGGCCTTGCTGAACCCAGGCTTGGCCCCTCAGTGACACGGGCCCCAACAGCGTATCTGCTTGCTCATTTGTTTGGGGAGAGGAGGTTTGGTTTGAAGGGCAATTGGCAGAAAATAAAGAGCAAGAAGATAATTTCCATTCAATTCCTAGTGAAACAATGAATTATTTGGCAGTGAATTGATGTAGGGGAAATGTCAAATATTTTTAACTTTTAAAGCAATAGGGATTATTAAAAGATCATTAAATCTACCTTTATTCTGCTATGGAGCAAGATTATGAAGAAATGCCTCTTTGTGGCCGTTCGTATTTAGAATTTCCTTGAGGTTGCCTGGACGTTATCACTGCAGCAAGTCACAGCTTCTGTGAACTTTTTCTGGGAGATGTGCCTTTCTGCTGAGACCCTAGCTCTGTATTTTTGAAAGTCCTTTGTTTGTAGACAAAGCTCTGTTAGTTCTCTATGTTCCTGTTAAAACTCAAGAAAAAAACAAAGCGACCCAATTCTTTTAAATGTGAGTTGTTCTGATTAGAATTGCTTCTATTCCTGCAAAATCATGCTGATTCTTGATAAAATGCTGCAATCACATGGTATGGTTCATTCTGCTTCTTGAAGCACCTGCAAACCTTTCTTTGTTCTTTTTTTGAGTCTTGCTTTGTCGCCCAGCCTGGAGTACAGTGGTGTGATCTCAGCTCACTGCAACTTCTGCCTCCTGGGTTCAAGCGATTCTCCTGCCTCAGCCTCCTGAGTAGCTGGGACTACAGGCGCGTGCCACCACGCCCAGCTAATTTTTGTATTTTTAGTAGAGACGGGGTTTCACCATGTTGGCCAGGATGGTCTCGATCTCTTGATCTTGTGTTTTGCCCGCCTTGGCTTCCCAAAGTGTTGGGATTACAGGCGTGAGCCACCGAGCCCGACAGGGCCCACAAACCTTTATGCATGAAAGCCCACAATTCTCTGGCAGGCTGAGTAGATTGGGAAAAGATCAGACACAGAAGTTGTTCTGGTTTGTTGGCCGAAATGGAAAAGTCTGTGATGTTGGATTCTCACATGCAAGATTGTAGAGCCACTTTTCCTTCTCATCTTTTTACGCAAGAGAGCATTTTCTCTAGCAGTGTTAACGAAGGGAACAACATCAGCAGAATATGCTGTTCTGAGATGTTTTCTCAACACTGAGCTGGATTTGCTGTTAAGCAACTCCAGTTCTCTCTCTTGCCACAAGAACTAGTAAATCCAACAAATGTTTGTCAGGTTCCAGATTGTACACATCCAGTGCCATATAAAGGCACCAGGAGAGACAGAGAAGATTAGAGTTAGTCCAAGCCCTCTGGGTGCCTCTTGGGAAGTAAGATTCTCACACGAGAAGAGTAAAAAGGTCCTATATATAGGACAGAGTCACTATATATACTGAGGACCCAGTGGATGACACAGACAGAGACTGCTGTAGAGTTCAGAGAAAGCAAAAACCGCAGCACTGTAGGATGAATTGCCCCAGAGGCCTTGGGTCCAGAGGAAAGAAGTCCACCCTTTAGCTAGAGGTGGAACCTTTTCTTTCACTTCTTTCGCTTCTCTGAGTTCATAAACATGTCTGAAGATCTGGGCTGTAACTTGCCTTTAACTTGCAGTGCATGCTAGAAAATGGAAGTACTTACCTTGATCACTCTTGAGTAAACACTGCCTTAGCTGGAAAATAGATGTTTTCTTAGGGATTGCTAGAAATAGGTCCAAAATTGCACATGGAAAATCAGTGTTCTGAAGCATCAAAGTCAGTCAGGAGGGCTGTAAAGGCAGAGTATGGAGTCTGCAGGCCTCCACTTCTGTCTCTGTCCCAGACTGGCAGTTTAATTTTAATCAGTCATCTTTGAACAAAACAATAACAATGATGACAAGAATGACAAGAGTCTAAATAAAAGAATGCCTTGCCAATTATTGTAAGGATAGGAAGTACTACGATCCTTATTATCCTCAAAGAACTTCTCGGTTCTTTCCTCTTGGGTTCTCCAACTTTACCTGTCATTTTTTTTCCTGTCGATCATTTGTGTTTGTAAAAGGCAGAGGGCTTTGGAATGAGACAGTTTGGGTTTGTAGTTTGGCTCCGCCACTTAGTTAACTGGGGACTGGGGCGAGTCACTCACTGTCTGGGACCCTCAGTTTCCCCACCTGGACGTGATGGTAATATGTCTACTTCTTAGGATTGCTGGGAGATTAACTGAGATTGATCTTTGTGGCATGCATAGCGGAGAACTGGCATGTGCTCAGGACTCAATAATAGCATCTCTTGTTGTGGTTTAAGGATCTGGTTCATGGCTGTGACCAGCTTCAGAAGATCCATGCAGGTGGTCTGCTGTCCCGAAAAAAAGTGGGAATGGGAATGTGCTTCCCCACCTCTGCAAGGTTGGAGCAGCCCAGGCCTGCAAGAGTGGCTTGAGGAGTGTCAGTCTCATCTGCTTTAGACGCCTTCCCTGTTGGTGGTTGGATACTGCTCACACTGATTTCGTGCTGCACCTAGGGTGCTTGGTTTATCCCATCTACCAGCTGATGTTTGGCTGCAAAAAGGACACAGCCAGACCCAGGCACAGCAAAGAATCAGGGGTGATAATCTGCACCATTGAAGGTGTTGGTGATGGGCAGTGGTGCCTCAACCCCACGCCTCCCTACCTCCCTATTCTTTGAGATGTTTGGCTTAGTACTCCCAAGGGAGAAATGGGGAGTGAAGCTTTTTAACTAGGGGTGGAAGTGAAGCATGTAAGTGCGCACGGGCAATGCAGCTGGAACCTTTGTACCCCTCCTGGCTCCATCACTTCCCAATTAGGCCATCCTGAGCCCCTTATCTCACCTTTTTGTGCCCTGGTTTTCTCATCTCTAAAATGAGGAGAAGAATCATACCTACTTCATTAGGTTGCTGTTGGATTAAAGGACTTCATATACACAAAGCAATAAACAGTTCCCGGCACATAGTAAATAAATGTTAACTCATTAACGCTCAATAAATGTTAACTATTTCAATTCATTATCCAACTCACTTAGATTCAAGTGGAATTACAGGCAGTTCCCTGAGGAAGGCAGGTTATTTTCGGCCCCTGTGGCCCTTGGTTATTACAAACTTTAATGAAGATATGATTCCCTGCCCTTGTACTAGATTTTTCGCTGTCATTATAGCTTCCTGCCATTGACACATCATTGCTGAGATTAATAGGTGTAGGAAAAATGTTGTGGTCTGGTCTATGTCGTGAAAATATTTGTGGGAGGCCCCTTTGGTTAGTTTTGTTATTGCTTTTAATGCACTGCACATGAACAGTCACACGTGTTTGGAAAGGGGCCATATTGCTGTTCAAGACAGATGATGTAAAACTAGCTTTCATTTAATTGTGGAGTCAAGGAATTCCAGCAAATGTTCCTAAGAACGGACACCAGATATTTGCTGGTTTTCTCCCCGTGACCGCCAATATTCTTTATAATCTTTCCCCACTCTGTACATTCTGCCCTGGCTCTCTCAATGATGCAGATATAAAATAACATCTGAATTTTAATATTTTTGATTTTATTTTATCAGAGTTGCACATGTACATAGTTTAGAGAGAGTCAGGTTATGAAGCTTATTATGAAAAATGGCAATACCTTGCTCAAAACCCTCCTACTTTCCTAGTCTCCAGAGAATATCACTTTTTTTTTTTGATGAAGTCTCACTATGTTGTCCAGACTGGTCTTGAACTCCAGGGCTCAAGGGAAGCTCCTGCCTCAGCCTCCTGAGTAACTGGGACTGCAGGCATGCTATTCAACAATTTTAATTGTTCCTTTGGTATTAACCTCTGTTATCTCTAAGTAACATGTTTTGAGTGCTATTTCTTGAATTTCACCATTAGGCATTTTTAATTTTCTTTCCACTGCTGGAGATAAAACTTTCTTTCTCTTTCACCAAATCTGCCCCTCAGCTACCTCTGATTACCTCTCAACATTCACTCCCTGCTCCCCATTCTCCCACTATAGTTACGTAGTAAATGTGGTGATGCTATTTGATGTGAATGTTAATCACAATTGAGACTTTTAAAACACTATGATTACCCTGTTTTCTCACAAACTGTTTTCACTTTCTTAGTTTTTAAAAATAATGATCATGGCTGGGCACAGTGGCTTAAGCTTGAAACCCCAGCACTTTGGGAGGCCAAGGCAGGCAGATCACCTGAGGTCAGAGTGACCAGTCTGGCCAACATGGCGAAACCCCGTCTCTACTAAAAATACAAAAATTAGCCTGGCGTGGTGATGCACATCTGTAATCCCAGCTACTCAGGATGCTGAGGCAGGAGAATTGCTTGAACTTGGGAGACAGATGTTGCAGTGAGCCGAGATCACACCACTGCACTCCAGCCTGGGCAACAAGAGCAAAACTGTGTCTCAAAAACAAAAAAGCAAATAAACAAAAAAGACTTTTCTTGAGTGTCTGCTGATTCTTAAAGGGTGGGGATGCAGAAAACAGCCAATTGGCTTCCTTGTGTTCATGGGGAGCAGGTGTTGAGTATTGATATCTCTGTAGGCCCGTCTGGCTGGACCATTGGTTTGGGAGCCTCCATATCAATCTTTAAGGTTGTGTTTTCAGAGGCTTGTCAGCTTGTCTGAAGAATATTCTTTTAGTTTCTGGTCTAGATGAAGAGCCATAGATGCCAGCGTTGTAGGAACTAAGTGAGAGAAGAAAGCTTGGGATCTCACTTTTTCTTTTTTTTTTTTTTCTTTTTCTTTTTTTTTATTGTATTTTAGGTTTTGGGGTACATGTGAAGAACATGCAAGATTGTTGCATAGGTACACACGTGGCAGTGTGATTTGCTGCTTTCCTCCCCTTCACCTATATCTAGCTTTTCTTCCCATGCTATCTCTCCCC
>CAUYLG010059549.1:0-92118 GCA_963573385.1 Cacajao melanocephalus | reverse complement strand
AATTTTGACATTCTGATTGTTCCTTAAGCGGTTAACAAAAGTCAAAATAAGCATTTGTTTACACATTGTCTGGGTAGGGTGGAAATTACAAGTCACAGGGGCCAAGATGGCCTGGGTTTGGACTGCTTGCTTGTCACATTACGGGTTACAGAGAGCAGTTTAAAAAGAAAGCCAAGGTATGGTTGAGGTATGCAGTTTTATGGGGCTTTTTACCCTGTCACAATACCAAGCCTCATATCCATCCATCCTCTGATCCTCTTTCCCTTCCTAGCCCTGCCCCAGTCCATCCTACTTTCTTATGCCCCACGGACACCTGAGGGACTCCCCACTGCTGGGTCCCATTCCCCGGGGACAACAGCTGACCTACCTCCAAATCGGGCTCACCATCCAAACCACTAAACCTGCCCAGCTTGTGACTTGTTGAGTTGGCAGCAGGCACAAATTGAAATCCTGCCACTTGTCCCTTTGACTCCCTTTCCTTGAGGCAGGTGCTGGGGTGGTGAGGGTGGGCAGGGAGTGGGAAGGGCAAAATCAGTGTGTCTGCACTGTTCAGAAACTTGCTGGGCCCCAGGCTTTGGTTTGATGCTTTCCCAACCTGGCTCCAGTTGCTTGGTCACTGCTCAACTTTGGCCTTGTCCCCTGCCTCATCATGTTTAAGATAATTAAGCCCATCAATCAAATGATAAATAGATACTGACTCTTTGTCATGGAGTATATCAGGATTGATGGACCACTGGGACTACTGCTTTCCTCAATCAATGGGGAGCTGTAAGGATGAATAAATCTTGATAATGACGGGCAAGAGGAAAATCAATAGATGTATTAATATATGCATTGAGAGCATATATCTTTGTGAAATAAGAATTTGTTTTGGCAGAAGAGGGAAACGAGATGGAGGGCGGACAGAGATAGATAGAATGACTCGGTATCCCCAGACTCAAATGCAGCACCTGCACAAAGTAGGTGCTAACTGATTATTTTTTGGGGGGGGGTGCGGCGGTGAACTACAGAAATTTTAGGAGAGGTTTTCCTCCGAGAGAAACTGTAATTAGTGTTTTCTTTTTTCATTGTCTAGATATCCAGTGCCCAGAAATCGCTTCTGCCTAGCAGCAAGGCTCTGTTAATGTTTGACCTTCCGGTGTCACTGGAAGAAAGGAAGGAAAGGTGGGACATGATGGCAGGTTGGGACCAGGCTACTTATGTCAGGCTCAGGGAGCAAAATCAAGAGACTTTGGTTGGGGATGCTGAATGTGAGGTGCCTCTGAGTCTAAGTCTATTCAGAGGAGATGTTAAATAGACATTTAGATACCTCGCTGTTCAGAGATGAGTTCTAGACTGGAGATCTTAGCCTGGGGGCCATCCATGCTGGGTGGCATTAGAAAGCATGGATGTTAGAAGGCATGGATTTCACACTGAAATGTGCATCAGAAGCTCCTGGAGGGCTTTTAAAAACACAGATTGCTGGGTCCTATCCCCAAAGTTTCTCATTCAGTAGATCTGGGAGGGGCCTGGGAATGTGCATTTTTAACAGCGTTTAATAGTCATCCCAGGTGGTACTGATGCTGCAGATCTGGGAATTCCACTTTGAGAACCAGCAGCCTGGGGGCGGGCAGGGGGTGAGGTTTGAGAAAAAGCTGAGAAGAAAAGAAGACAGAGCCTTCCTGCAAGGAAGACTGATAAGAACCAGAGAACTGAGGAAAGCCGGAGAGGGTATTGTCATGGAAGCTTGGGACACACAGTGTCCAGCAAGGGGAGTGGTCAGCAGCTTAGAGGCTGATGTTGAAAGGACAGATGGGATGCAACTAGAAAAGTATCCCTCAGAATCCTTGCAGCCTTAACATTCTGTTAGGCTGTGGTTTTACCACTGCGTGCAGACTTCCTTTATTCACCTGCCCAGTGACATTTGACAACTCAACCTGTAATTCAAAGTGCATATCATGTACATTTCCAGGGTAGGGCTAGCGTTGTTGGGAGTGGAGCTCTTCACCCTCTGAACCAGCTTAGTAGGACTATTTAAGTCATCAGAGAGATCAGAGACAGAACTGGAAAATCCTTTCCCAGCAATGGTTCCCAGCAGCAAAGAGCTAAAATTCTGGAATGGTAGTATGGGGTCGCTGAGACAGGAAATGCATTGACTGCCAGGAGACATGTCCTCTCTGAGGACTGAGCAGTATTGTCTTCCAAACTGATCATTGATGTTTGCTACCACCATCCTTTAAAAATGAGGAAAGGAAGTTGGTCACTTGGGCAAATTATTATTTTTTTCCGAGATGAAGTCTCACTCTGTCACCCAGGCTGGAGTGCAGCGGCGTGATCTTGGCTCACCGCAACCTCTGCCTCTTGGGTTCAAGTGATTCTTCCGCTTCAGCCTCCCAAGTAGCTGGGACTACAGGCATGTACCACCACGCTGGGCTACATTTTGTATTTTTAGTAGAGATGGGGTTTCACCATATTGGCCAGGCTGCTCTCAAACTCCTGACCTCGTGATCCACCCACCTCGGTCTCCCGAAGTGATGGGATTACAGGCGTGAGCCACGGTGCCCGGCCAAGTGAATCATTTTAATGTGAAAGAGGGCTTCCTTGTGAAATGGCACTATGGATATTTATTAAGGGGAACAGATTCATTGAGCAACTACTGTATACTAGGTACTGTGCTAAGGACTTTGTAGATAGTGCTTTTTTAAATTGTTACCCCCATTTTACAGATGAGAAAACTGGGGATTAGGGAGGTAAGGTGGCTTGTCCAAAGACATATAGCTGGTGTCAGGGTAAGCCAGGGCATAACCTTGACCTCTGATTTCAGAGCTTGAGTCCTAACCCTACCAGGCTGTACTGTGTCATCTTAAAGAATCATAAAGCATTTGTTTGGTTATTCTTTTTGGCTGTTCTCCATGCCTTCCAAAGATGAATTTCATAGGTCACTGCCATAGTCTGGCCACTTCTCTTACTCATGGGTACAAAGTAAAATTCGTAAGAAAGAATTTTCTTACATATAGAAATTTTGAACTGGAAAGAAATGATCTTGCACATCAGAGTTGAGCATCTGTGTGTCCGCCAGTGCCTGGCCTTGTGGATCATCAAGAAACAGAAGCTGAATGAATGGTCTGTAGGGGAATGCTTGGTTTGCTAGTTGTCCTGGGTCTTGAGTAATTGATCTTTAGTGCAGATTTGCTAACTTCAAGTTTTTCTTTTGCATTGGTAATCACTTAGCCTGTCTAAGCCTCAGTTTCTGCATCTGTTCAATGGAGAACACACGGACACAGGGAGGGGAGCATCACACACTGGGGTCTGTCGGGGGGAAATAGGAGAGGGACAGCGGGGCGTGGGGAGTTGGGGAGAGATAGCATGGGGAGAAATGCCAGATATAGGTGATGGGGAGGAAGGCAGCAAATCACACTGCCTCATGTGTACCTATGCAACAATCTTGCATGTTCTTCACGTGTACCCCAAAACCTAAAATGCAATTAAAAAAGAAAAAAGAAAGCCGTCTGTAACTCATTTCCATAGTGAAGGAAAACTTTGCCATTGCTTCTCACTGTGTATCCCCTCCTTTAAAGAATAACTAAAACACTAAATGCACCCGTTTTTTATAAGATGTTAAAAATACATCAAAGATTGAATTCTGCCTGGCTGTTACTGATTTGGAAATGGGCGTGAATGTATTCCTTACATCCAGATTGAATTACTATTACTTTTGCTCTGCAGTACTGCCAGACTTTTAAAACTTTTTTTTTCAGTAGGACTTGCTCTGGGTCCAGAACATGGTAATAGGAATTAACTCTGGCAATTCTGCTGCTTAGACTGCTCACCGGCTCCTAAATATCAACAAGTGTTCTGAATTTCAGCCAGAATTGATTGGAAATTGGCCTTATAATTCACTAGGGTTCAGATTTGAGATCAGTTAACGCCAGACTTCTGGAAACATTGGCCGCCCCCTTGGGCCGTTGAGTGGTGAGGTTATTCTCCTTGAAAACAGCTGAAAGTCATTCCTTTCTTCCGCGCTCTTAGTGATTTCAAACTTCGAATCCTGCTGAGAACTCTGCTGAGAGTTGGAGTACACATTGCTTCATGCAGGCTTTACACAGAAGGAGAAACCTGTAAATACAGAGGGGATCTTCAGACACATGCTATCAATTCAGTTTGTCAGGTTGAGACACAGACAGGGAGCAGGATCTGCTGAGTACTGTGGACTGAATTGGGTCTGCCCCACCACTCCGAACGTATTTGTTGAAGTCCAGACCCTAACGTGATGCTATTTAGAGGAGGGGCTTTTGGGAGATAATTAGGTTTAAATGTGGTAATGAAGGTGGGGTTCTCGTGATGAAATTAGTATCCTTATGAAAAGAGAAAGACGCCACAGGCCTCTGTCTCGTCACTGTGTGAGGATACAATAAGAAGGTGGCTGTCTGAAAACCTGGAAGCAAGTCCTCACCAGACAGTGAATCTGTCAGCATCCTGATCTTGGACTCTGCAGCCTCCAGAACTGTAAGAAATAAATGTCTGTTGTTTAAACCATTCAATATATTACATTTTGTTAAAGCAGCCTGAGCTAAGAAACTGATACTACGAGTTATGAAAGACTATAATCCATATTTTCTGAATCTCAGGCTACAGTTATTTTTTCCTACTTTGTCATATCTCATATATGAAAGTTTTTGCTATCACTCTAAATACTGAGTAGTCGATGGATTAACTAACTGTATCATCTCCTAAATGTGGCCCGGATCTCAGCAACCTGTAACACATTTGATTAAGCAAGGGAGGACAATGCACATTCACCATCTTTCAAATTGTGGCTTCCCCATGAGTCCTTCTGATCCTTCACTGAGTCACTTTGCCATGTATGGAGAGTATAATGCCTCTTAGATGTTGCAAGCCCCCTTTGGAACACGTGTTCCTGGTTTCAGTTGCATTGCCTCCTGAATGTGGAACTATTTAAGAATCAGAATACTGCTTTCCTGTAAGTGAGAGAAACATATGAGAAGGTGAATGCTGGCAATGTTTTCTGTAATGTAGGCTGTGACCCATGCTAAAATTAGCCTTTCAAACCCTCTACATATTTTAAACATAATGGTTGCATAGCCTGAGAAGGGCATCTATGCAGAATTGTGAATTGAAATTATGTTAAACTAGGCAGCAGGAGTTTTATAGAAAGTGGACTTCTGACACTCATTGGGAGGCCTTTTAATTACATGATCAATAAGATTTCAAAGAAGGCCTAGAAGGTCATCAACATCACTTGTGAAATGTAGTAAAATATGATGGAAAAGAAACTTGAGAGTGCTGTGTCAAGAATCCAATCGATAGTCACTAGATTTTATCTCTGTCAAATTTAAGAACATTTAACATCTGTGCCAGAGAAGTGTACAGGCAGTTATGTGAAACATCCAGCTGCTTCCCAGAACCTAAAAGTCCACTGAAGATCATCTGTTAAGAATATACACAAGACAGCCAGTGAAGAGAGCTCAGCAACAAACTCATAAAAGCTTGCAAACAAACAGATTTCCACATTGGCAAGCCAAGTCCCAAATGTTACTTACAGCTGGGCAAATTTGACCTTCCAAGTGTTTGTTCTTCTTTGTCACCCATTTTAAAAACAAGAGAATCAACCCAAGATTACGTGAAAGACAGTGTAGCATGACAGATTGGTTAAGGGATTGGGCTGTGGAGTTTGACTGCCTCAGTTGGAATCCCATTCCTGCTACTTACTAATTGCATGACCTTGGACAAGTTGCCTAGCCTGTTTAATCCTTTGTTTTCTCAGTTGTAAAATAAAGAATAATAATGGCTGTGCCAATTTCATAGGATGTGGTGAGGATTAAGTGTGTTTATCTAAAGAACTCAGCACAGTGCCTGGCACACAGCAAGGATTCAATACATGTAAGGCTATGATTGAAGTGGTTTCTTGCTTCTCACCAGTAAAACATTCTGTATGTGTAACAACACACCTAATGAATCTGGGCACATGGTGGCAAAGAAAGCCTTTGGGAGGTGAATGGGAGAAAAGCAAAGATTGCTTAGCTATGCATAATCATGATAGTTGCTATCTCTTATTGGCACTGTGTCAAGCACCTAGTGAATATTATCTTATTTAATCACCGTGGAATATTACAAGGTAAATAGTAGTCTCATTTCTTGTACAAAGCAATCAAAGCACAGCGAAGTTAAGTAATTTCCCCAGGAAAAGACAACCAGAAAATAGACTCAAATGTGAGACATTCTGATTCTACAGTTGCTCTTCTGAAGCCAACAACAAGGCCAGGCACAGTGACTCAGGCCTGTAATCCTAGCACTTTGGGAGGCCAAGGAGGGAGGATAGCTTGAAGCCAGAAGTTCAAGACCAGCCTGGGCAACATAGTGATACCCCCATCTCTGCCAAAAAAAAATTTTTTTTAAATTAGCCAGGCATGGTGGCATACACCTGTGATCCCAGCTATTCTGGAGGCTGAGGTGGGAGGATGGCTTGAGCTCTGGAGGTGGAAGCTGCAGTGAGGTGTTATGCCACCACTGTACTCCAGCCTGGTTACAGAGCAAAATCCTATGTAAAAAAAAAAAAATCTAAATTTTCTAAGATTGCTTGGTGTAGTTTTGCCATGACACACAAGGAATTGTGTCACCTCAGATCAGCATAGTCCTGGTCTAAACGATGGAGCATCAGTACACACAGATTATACGTTGTCATAGTAATGGAAGGGAGGGAGGTTTCTATATGTCCACTTATTTTCAGAAAGGTAAAACAAACAGAGAAAATACATAGAAAAAGCTAAGACAAATGAACTCCTGTTCTTTAAAGTTCTCTTTCCCCTGATGAGGCAAATTTACAGGGCTAACCTTCAAAATATATTCAGTTCAGGTGAGTATGGACAGTATTCACAAACATGGCACATCATAGGTGTTGTGGAGGGGAATCAGCACAGAAAGATGAATCATACACATGGAAATCTCTTGGAAAAAATAAATAAGCAGCTATAAAACTGCATATTAAGGCAGAGTGATTAAGAGCTGGGACTTTGGAATCCTGGCTTCATGATTATTCAGTATATAAACTCAAGCAGATCACTTTACTTTCACATCTATAAAATGAGTGTAATCCCTACAGCACAGGACTGCTAGCAGAATGATATGGAATAAAGCGCATAAACAACTTAGTATTTGCACCTAGAGTCACTCAAGAATATTAATTATTATGATTAAATTAGACCCACCTGCCTGGGTCTAGTACTAGCCCCACCACCTAATGACTTTGTGTTCTTGAGCAAGTTATTAAATCACTCTGTTTTCTTACATGTAAACTGGGATAACAGTAATACCTCCCTCAGAGGGTCATTACAAAGATTAAGTAAGTTAATATTGATAAAGCACTTAGATAAGTATCTGACGCATAGTAAGGACTCAAGAGTAGAGATGACTATTTTTGATAGAAGTAAGCATGAGATGCTGTAAGAAAATAAACAGTCACCTAACTGAGGTTGTGATGTGTGGGCAAGAAAAGCTTCCTAGAGGACAAGATGAAAGCATATAACAGGTATGGGAGAGATGAACAGGGGAACAGCCAGAGAAATGGGAGATTTAGAAACAGCACATCTTGCATTTCTTTATGTTCAGTCTTCAGTGGAGGCCTTGCCTCACATCTCTTGCTTTTGCTGGTTGGAGTTCATGGGTCCTGCAATTGGTTTGAAGGGAGTGGGAGGGGGTAAGAGGAGAATGCCATACTCCCTTTTGAAAAAGGGCTGCAATTATTTAGCAGATTATTTAACATCGTGGAATGCAGTAAGGTCAGAGACTGGCTCACTTTTCAATGTAACTACTGTGCCAATGAGCAATCTCTAAAATTGCTTGAAGTCATTTACACTAGTGAATGCATATGCATTAGAGCCTGGTTAAAGATTTAGAGATTAAGCTGGTTAATAGAATTAATTTAATGTATTTTGTATAATTCAGTGGAACACATGAGTGCTCTTCAGAGGCTAAAACTGATGGGAGAGAAACAAATCCTTGTACCAGCCATTAAAGAAGGATTAGTTGAACTCCTAAAGGAGTAAGCCCATGACTTTCTTTCCTCTCTAGCTATATACACAATGGATGTCTTGATAAATGGCTATGCTATAAACAGTTTATCAGATATTTGGACTTTTTCTCTTTCTCTTTCTTTTTTCTTTCTTTCTTTCTTTCTCTTTCTTTTTCTCTCTTTCTCTTTCCTTCTTCCTTCCTTCCTTCCTTCCCCCCTCCCTCCCTCCCTCCCTCCCTCCTTCCCTCCCTCCCTCCCTCCCTCCTCCCTTCCTTCCTTCCTTTTCTTATTTTTCTCTTTTTTTCTTTGGCCACTTCACAGTCATTCATGGTCATGTCTGATCCCTTTGCCTTATTTCTGAAGTCAGGAGAGAATGCATAAAATACCGGAGTACCATACATTCACCAAGGTCATCATCCTTTGTGAGATAGGGAAGGTAGAAAAAAGCTACCTTCACCCCTCTCTGCATAGACTGAATGAAGAATCAGGAAACAGTGGTTAATAGCCTTATTTAAAATATAGCCTGATCCAGTAATGAGGCTGCTGGTGGGAGCTGACAAGCAAGCCAGCCAAAAGAATCTAATATTTACTGCAGTTCACCAAGACATCGAAGTCCCCACATTTTGCAGTTGAAACATTATTTCATAGGACCAAATGTCTAGTTTTTTGAAGGTGATTCAAAACAAGAGTAGATTATATTTTGCTATGGTAAATCAAAGCTTCTTCTTCCATTCTTGTCCAATTTGTGGTGTCAAATTAGGGAGACCTTTTGGCCCAGAAATAAAAAATAATAGTTGGGAAGATGTTTTAAGATGATGAGAGAGGTTCTATTTGTGCCACTCTCAGTGATACAATTTTAAATATTACTATTATGTGATTTTTAAAAAATTGTTGAATTGAAACAGTGTTTTCCAATCTGGGAAAAATAATTTGGTAGTAAATGTTGATTACTCTTCTGTGGTATGTTTGTCTATGGCCAGGATGACAATAGAAATATTCTTTGTTGCTGAACAGGACATTCAAGGGGACTTTTAACAAAAAGAAGAAGGTAAAGAGAAAAGAATGCATTTTCTCTTTACATAAAAGGACGCATGGCAAGGTTGTTTTGCTTTCAAGGATCATGCAAAGTGCCCAGCATGGTGTGTAGTAGATATGAACCACATACAAAAAAATACATGAACAACCAGATGGGAGATGTGCTTGAAGTCTATTTTTACCAAAATGTTATAGGTATTATATCTTATATCAATTCATACTCATAAGTAAATTTCCATTCTAGACTATAAGGTCTTAAAAGACACATATCATTTTCTTTTTTCTCTCTCTACCCTTCCTCAAGTCAACATAAGTGAAAACCCTGGGCAAGAGAGAAAGGAAGGCCTGAGCTGATGGTCCAGTTGTGATTGACATGAGCAAGCCCTATTACTTCAATGTGCCTCAGTGTCCTTAACTGCAAAATGGGGATACTGATGTCTACATTGCACCTTAAGGAGTGATTATAATGATTCAACGCATGGAAACTTGCACCTCATATTTTCATTACTTGTACATTCCCAGCCCTTTGCTTTTTTAGCAAAGATCCTGTCTCACATACAGTGTGTCATTAGTGAGCATGAGCATAACTTTGAGCAGGGATATGTGGTTCTGACTTGATTGATGGAAGTTTCTGCCTTGGTTGCAGCTGCATAGTTGTTTTTATGCAGGTTGTATGCAATTGCCTAGCTGTTTGCAATGGTTGCAAAGAAAGCCAAGGGTCAGTGCTATAGCAAAGCAACTCCTCTTTGCTCTGGCTACAATAGGCCTTTTCCATGCCATGACAGACACAATCTATCTTGAATCCAAACAGATAAAGAAATAAAGGACAGAGAAAAGTGATAAAAGCAAATAGGAAGCAACAGAGGAATAACAAGAAAGAATGCAAATAAATGTGTTTTTGAAACTCTTCTAATTCTTTGGGAAGAACAGACAGCAGTTTTGAGCTAATGACCCAAAAATAGGTCTGAGCAAACATTTGCCAATGATCTGGAAAGATTTTATTTTCCTGACGCTTCTCTAAGTAACAGTAGAACTTTGGACTCTGGGAAGGGAGGGTAGTGCTGAGGCCAGGCAAAGTATTGCCCACCCTTCATAAGGTTCTCTCAGGCACCCCTGCCAAACTTCAGACCTGGCTTTTGACAAGGGAACCTCTGAATGCTGTGGTTTGGATTTTGCTTGTGGCTTAATTTTCATATGTGATGTCTTCTCATGCCCAAGAAACCAGGCCTTGCCCAATCGAAATCAGACAGAACGGCCACACACATTTGCAAGAATGCATGCCATCTTGTCCTTCTTGACTATTTTCATGGGGCTTTCTTAAGAGAAATGGAAGAGAGAGGTAGAATAGGTGTTATGGAAATTCAGTCCTTCTCCTCTCCTTATACCTAGACCAACATTTTACAAACTGACTACGAAGAGGTGTAGTCATTGATATTAATAAGAAAAGTGCTGTTAGGACAAATAAGTTTGAGAAATGGGTTTCATAAAATGAAAGAAGTCTTTTTCCTACAGAACACACTGATAGGCTAGATGTACATTATGCTTATTCTCAGTCCCACTGTTATTTGTTACTTCAGCATCATTGGACACTGTCACCTACAGCGTCCTTGAAATACTTTATCCAGTTAACTCCCAAGTTGCTGCCCTCTCTTGGTTTCCTCCTACTTCACTGGCCTCTGTTTCTCTGCATCCTCCACTGGCTTTGAATTCCTCTTCCACAACCTGGGGAGACTGAGCCTCAGTCTTAGCTCCTTTCCTACTTTAGCACACATGTGCATTGAGTGGTCATCTTGGTTTTGGGGATATTTATTTATTTGGAGACTGAGTCTCACCCTATCGCCCATCTATCATGCAGTTGCACGATCTCGCTCACTGCAACCTCTGCCTCCAGAGTTCAAGTGATTCTCCTGCCTCTGCCTCCCAAGTAGCTGGGACTATAGGTGCCTGCCACCATGCCCAGCTAATTTTTTTTTTTTTGTATTTTTTAGTAGAGACGGGGATTTACCACTTTGGCCAGGCTGGTCTCAAACTTCTGACCTCAGGTGATCTGCCTGCCTCGGCTTCCCAAAGTGCTGGGATTACAGGTGTAAGCCACTGCACCCACCTTGTTTATGGGCTTTAAATACCATGTATATGCTGATGACACCAACATATCTTTTCCTCTTAGTACGACCTCACCAATTATCTTCAAGTTCATACTTTCAGTTACATAAGTGATATATATATATGTAAATATATAAATATATTACATTCATACATATTTAATAAACATTTTACATGTAATATTTCCAAAATGGGACTTCCTCATGGTTTCTATATAGTTTCCCACTTTCAATGAATGGTACCATTATTTTCTGTATTCTGTATGTAAAAAATTCAGGAGTCATCCTTGATTCCTTGCATTTGCTAACACTCTACATCCAATTCAACCCCATGTTTTAACCGTATTACCTTTAAAATATGTCTTGAACCTGACTTTGTTTTACCCTTAATGTGGTTATTCCAAGCCATCATCATCTTTCGCATAGACTACTGTGAATACCTTCTGACCAGTCTCCCTGGGACATGCCCACTCCCCACAGTCAATTAACAACACTGTGTAATCTAAAAAACATAAATCAGATCTTGCTACTCCCCTATTCAAACATTTCCTGAGATTTCTCATCGTACTAAAAGTAAACTGTAAACTTTTCCCCATATCCTAAAAAGTTCAGTATAATTGGACCCCTGCTGATCTCTCTGACCTCATCTGTTACCACTATTCCCCTTACTCACTTCTGTAATGACACATCAGTGTTTGTGCTACTCAGAATAGGCCAAGGTTGGCCACAGGACCTTTACACTGGCTGTATGATTGGTCAGTACTGCTCTGCCTCATATCCTCAACTGGCTTTTTGCTACCAGTTCATGGAATCAGTAAGTACTTTTCCCTCTCTGATCCTCAGTTTTTCCCTTTTACATAATGATCAAAAAGGAAATCTGCTATACTTTTATTATATAAGGGAGGTGCTAAATGGACAAGTGTGGCAAAAGCTGGGATTGGCAGACTGTAAATATATCAGCACATGGAACAATATTTTGGTCCCATACAATAGGATTGATTCATATTATCAATAACCAGATAAAACTAAAAGACACATTAAACATTTAGCACTGTAATTAGCCACTGCCTTTGTCATTTCAACATGAAATGTCTTAGTCATTTCAAAGTGAAGACATGATGTATTGTAAATCTTGTTAGAGTCCCTTTTAAAAATGTTCCATTTCTTGGTTAGAGGTTTGAACTAAAGTTGAATCATCTATTTGAGCATAACATTTCAGAGGATTTTCCAAGTAGTTCATTAGAAAACAGATTTTTCTCCTCATGACAACTTTCTGACATAAGTATCATTATCCTAATTTTACAGATGAAGAAACCGATAATTGGTGAGTGAAACGCTTTCCCAAGGAGACAGAGCTAGCAAGTGACATAGATAGCCTTTGACATCAGCATTTTTAAGACAAAAATTCACACTGTTTTACATAAGCAAAAATTCAATGTTTGCTCATGAAACAGTTGAGTTAAAAACTTTTAATATAAAAGGTTCATAATTCATAAAGAAGATTCCATCAATAGTAAGAATATCTGATTATGTGTGGTATGGTCAAAAGCCACGGGACATTAACATAAAAAAAAAGAAAAGTTTTATGTCACACCATTTTTTGTTTCTAAAATCTCAGAGTATTTTCATAAGATTCCATCAATAGTAAGAATATCTGATTATGTGTGGTATGGTCAAAAGTCATGGGACATTAACATAAAAATAGAAAAGTTTTATGTTGCATCATTTTTTGTCTCTAAAATCTCAGAGTATTTTCGTAAGGAAGAATATATGATATTATTAATGGATTTAAAAAAATAATCTAGGGAAAATTAGAACCTTTCTCAAAGAAGCAAATTTTCATTGAGAGCTATCTTACATTAGAAAGATTTGCCTCACGAAAGTAGTTTTCCCATCCCTTGAGGTACATCAACAGAGAATGGACAATTCACAGTAAGAGATATTATAGATATCAACAATATAGATATATTCAAACAGGCTGGACTAGATGTCCTTTAGTTCTTTCAACCTTAAGACATGGCTGCTCAGTGAATTTCATCAATATCAATCGTTCTGTGTTTAAGCTTGGTCTCCTCTCAAGGCAGAGTCTGAGGACTGGGTATCAGGCAGTTTAGTTGGGAGATGATCCAAGGAAGTAGGAGTGAGAATGGGGAGAGAGAAGCAGGAAATGAGGAAAAGCCAATCAACTGTGGGCTGCTGAATTTATGATTATTGTGGTTTTGCTGACGCCCTTGGAGGAACCTTAAAAATTGAGCTGTGGCCCATGTGTACCTAGAAGACTGTGGCCTTCATCATCAGCTTCCACCCAACTGGTCAAAGCTGTATTTGCATAAGAGCTGAGTAGGGTTCTAGAGAAGGCCATGAGGGAGAAATGTGGAGTGGTATTGTGGTGTACCACTGAAGGTGCGTTTTCATTACATTTTGAATTGTTCGTCATAGCTGCACTAAGGTAAGATAGGCCGAGAGTATAAAATGTGGGGTACCAAAAGCATTTGTTATACCTAGTCTTTGGTTTGATTAGCTTTCTAGGCTGGAGTCTGGAGTAATCAGCAAGAGCCCTGTAAATAAATACTTCTTCCACTACAGTCTTCTATGAGTATAGAATTCGCCATGGTTCCTGCGTTAAGCAGAATAATGCCCCCCCAACCCATGCCCAATGTGGCCTCCTACTAATTTATGGAACTTGTGAATACGTTAGGTTACAGATCAAAGAGAAATTAATGCTGAAGATAAAATTAAGGTTGCTGATCTGTTGGCCTTGAGATGGGAAGGTTATTCTGGATTATCTGTGTAGGTTAAGTATCATTACCAGTGTCCTTATAGTTAGAAGCAGAATAAAAGAATAAGAGAGATGCAACATAAAAAGAATGTTGCTGGCCTTGGGGATGGGAGGAAGGCCCAAGAGCCAAGGAATGCTGGTCATCTTTAGAAGCTGGAAAAGACAAGGATATGGATTCTCTCTTAGAGCTTTCTCAGGGAATGCATCCCTGACAGTATCTTAATTTAGTCCAGTGAGACCTATTTCAAACTTCTGACCTCCAGAACTCTAAATAAATTTGTGTTGCTTAAGCCACTAAATCTGTGCTAATTTGTTATAACAGCAATAAAAATTAATGCAGTGCCCCATTTTAGGGTACTATAGGGCAATCTATGGAATCTAATCCAAAAATGATTACTGCATTAGCCACTTTTTGGCTAAAATAATGCTGCTGCATGACACCCTTAAATCTGTGGTTTAAAATAATAAAAATATATTTCAGCCTCACAGGTTGCTGAAATTCAGTTGTGGTATATATGTGAATTTGTATATCACCATATGGCTGAGCTTTGCTGGGCTTGACTGGGCTATACTGGGCTCTTGACTTAGGAGTGGGTTCAGGTCACCTCCACATGTTTTATTCCATGACCCAAGCTGAAGCAGCAATAACTATATGGGGCATACTATTCTCCTGGTGGAGAAAAGAAGCTCCGAAAGGCTAACATACATTTGCCATGTCTCTTAAGGATAATTGGCTAAAGCTGACACACATAGCTACTTTTGCCCGCATTCTAGGCCTAAGTCAGTGATAAGATTCAGCTCACGTCATTGGAACCAAGGAAAGCACTCTGATCTACAAGAAGAATGTCAAGGTCAGGGTGGGAAGGAAGAAATGGACAAATAATACAGTCTATCACCAAAGGGCATCTGTACCTGTGAAGATGTGAGCTCACCTGTCTCCTGCAAACTCAGGTCTCATCATGGTCTGGCCAACATGGTTGGGTCTCCCAGTAAATGATTCAAATCTGTAGAGATCTGTTAGGCTGCAATGCAGCCCAACATTCTTAGAATCCTAGCTTTAAGAATCACACAAAGAAGTGTAATCCAACTGCCATATTTTAGTAGGAAAAAAGCATGTGCTAAGGAAGGATTTTCTCCAAACCAGACAGTAGTAGATCTGATAATAGAACAAAGATCTCTAAAATACTCTAGGGCTCAACCCACAGTTTCTTCGATTCTGAAATCCAGCTCCAGATTAGCCCCCACCCCAACTATGTTTCTGCTCCAAGTCCTTTGGAATCTATATACTAACAGTACTACTGAATTGAAAAAGATGAAGTTGATTATACCAGCATCAGACTGACAAAGTCCTCATTTTTCTCCTCTAAACCTTAGTTTTGAACAAACCTTTATTTTGGCTGGTGCTAGGGAAATCCCATTCTGCCTCTGCCTGGGGTTCTGTTTGGGTGTTGTAGAGCAATGATTCACAAGAAAAGCACCTTCCAAACCCACATGGGTACCTTCTTTTCATTCTTCTTCTTTTTCCACACCCCACCCCCCCTCAGCAGAAGTAATTTTTGGACTGCTGTGAAATGCCCAGATGGAGAGTGCTGGAAACACAGAAGCTCTCTTTTTGGCCATGAGTCAGGGAGGGTATCTTCAGGGGCTTTCTCAGCCTTTCTCTCCCCAGGAAGTTTTAGTGCTCCGGAGAAAGAAGGGTAGGTTTTTTCCTATACCTGAAAAGCTCCTTTGTTATCTTTTTGTTCTTCCCAACCATGGAAAGACCCAGACCCGTTGTTATCTGCTCCGGGAAACCTTCCCTGACTTTCCTGAGCAGAGTTAATTGCTCATTTGTCTCTGCTCACTAACACTTTGTGCAGCCTCTATCCTATCATTTACCGCATTTATTATGTTTTTTTTCCTTTGTACAGCGACTTCTGTCACCAAATTATGTCCTCTTCCACTGCTGGGACTTTATGTTATTCACCATTATGTCCTGAGCATTTAGTTCAATGTCTGCCATTGAGTAGGGATTTAGTAGAAACTTCTTTGATTAATGATAGAAATTATTCCATTGTTTCTTTTATCTTATTTTAGCCAAAAGCTCATGATAACATCATATAATGAAATACCACAAGATAATCACTTATTATATATCTCTTAATGAATGTACAAATAAACAAAAGACAAGTGATAATTACTGAGTATCTTCTGTGGGCCTATCTCTATTCTACACATCATGTAAATGCATAGAAGCAGGCACAGAGTCACACACATGCATGTTCCCATGACGAATGTTTATTTTAGGAAAATGCAGGCAAGCATATGATGTGGTGTTAATGTTTGTGCGCCCCCCCCCCATCAAATTCACATGTTGAAACTTAATTGCTAATGTGACAGTATTTTAAGGTGGGACCTCTGGAGGGTGACTAGTTCACTAGGGCTCTGCCCTCATACCTAGAATTAGTGCCCTCATGAAAGAAAGCCTGGAGAGCTTGTTCATACCTTCTGCCATGTGAAGACACATAGAAGCCACCATTTATGAGGAATGGGCCCTCACCAGGCACCAAATCTACTGGTATTCTGACTTTGTGCCCTAACTTCCCAGATTCCTGAACTGTGAGCAATAAACTTATGCTGTTTTTACATTTCCCAGTCTACGGTATTTTGTTACAGCAACCCAAATGGACTAAGGCAGAAATCTTAAATTTCTTTTCAGTTACTTACTATATTACAACTCAAAGATAACATTCTTTCATGTTTGGTTGAAAATCTTTCCAGAATGTTTGAAATGCATGCATTTTTCTTGTAAGAATGAAATAATATCATTGTTGAGACTTATTGCTAAATTTGAATTGGTAATAGCTCTTTGTTATTTGTGTTTTAAGCAAGTTCATGCTAAAATTAATCATATATATCACTCTTTTTTCCTTATGATTTCTACCATTGATGTCATGTAGAAAAATGTCCTGGAATTTCAAGATTGTAAAAGATATTAATCTCTATTTCTTTGTGGTTTCGTTCATTCCAATGCTTTTTCCCTTTTTTTCTCCCTCCCTTTCTTCCTTTTCTTTTTTTCATTTTTTAGTTAAATCTTAAATCCAAATGAAATTTTATTATACTCTGAAATTAGGCAAGGATCTAGCTTTGTTTCATTTTTTCCTAATAACTTATTAAATTGAGTTTTGTGTACTTGGGGGAATTTACTAATATATTGTGGTAGTTTTAAATGTTTTAATAATTTGATTTTAGAAGTGAACAATTATATAATGTATAAAAATATTTTTATTCTCTTGATTAATAGTTACATGTTCTATATCTTCTTTTCATATAGCAATGGCCGTGGCAGCGTTAATGTTACAGTGTTAATGATAATGGTGATAATGGACATCTGTATGTCCTGTGAAATTTTAAGGGAAATGATTCTATTAAAGTTACTGTACTGAAAGTGATATTGGTTGTTAGTGTAAGTTAGGTTACTTCAATAATGTTAAATAAATGTTCATATTTCCTAGTGTACGTTTTCCTTTGTTATTAGAGAACAGATAAGCATGAGCAAACATAGAAAGTTAAGAGAAATATAGAAACAAAAATATGTCAGGTATATATCTTAGACAAGTCCTTTTTAAAAGTTAAAGTACTACCAAGTTGAGTTTTTAAAAAGAAGAAAGTTTGTTAATATGTAGTTCACAAAAGTTATTCCTGAATAAAGGAGACTCAAAGAGAGTAAAAATAAATTTTGGACAAAAGCATTTGCTGATCACACACACACACATATTCAGCAAATGAACAAGAAACAAGAAAAATAAACTATTCATTATTTATTTATTATTAAATGACTCACTTACCACCTACAAGCTATGCTTTAAGTTCCTAGGCCTGGCACTTTAAGAACTTTCTTAAAACATAAACCACTCACTGCTCCTTAAACACAATGTGGGACTTCTTGCCCCCATTCCCTCCACTTAAAACGTTTTTTTCCAGTTCTCTTGGTTCTTTTCTTTGTTCATGACACCCAAATGTGTCACTCTTCCAAAAGGCTTCTATGGTCACTATTCACTTTGGCCATTATCTTTTCTCTGAAAGCCCTCTGTTTCTTCCTGCTTGAGTGGTTCTGAAGGAACTCAGATAGTTTTACTTGTCCCTGTGCATGCTGGTCTTGGGTCTTGGCTCAACATCATTTCTCTCCTGGATTATTGAGGCAACCTTTAACTGGTTCCCTTGCCAATACAATTCTAAGTAACTCTTCCCCTGCAGTCTAACTGACTTGTATACAATGAACACAAGCTCATACCACTCTTGCTCCCAACCATTCTTTGCTTTTATTGGTTATTGGGATTAAGTCAAAATTTCCTAGTGTGGCCTTCAAGGCTCCTTATAATTTTGGTTCTGCTTGTTTTCCCAGTCTCATCTCATTACTTCATACATAATAATTCCCTTCAATTCCTCACATTTGCCAAGTCTTCTCTCATCTTTGGATCTTTTTGATATCTTTTCCTGCTGACTGAAAATTCTCCACACTTACTATCGAACTTCCCTTTGAGGTTTTATCCTGAATGTTGCTCCCATGACAAAACCTTCTCCACCACTTCCTGGAATGGTTAGGTATCCCTACTGTGTACTCTCATGTTACTGACATAACATTTTCTTCCTAGAACCATGAAAAATGTTTAGTTACATTTTCAAAGGTGCATCTCCATAGACACCTAGAAGGGTGTTCTTAACTTATACTTTTCTAGCATCTAACATAGTGTCTAGCATATTGAAGTTAATTCAATAACTATTTGGTGAACAAAATAAAGCAGTGCTCAGTGAATACCTTAACCTCTTTTCTTAATAATGTAGACAGGGACAAATTAATAAACATTTATTGTGAAGACATCTTTTTAGAGCTGTAGCTTCCAAATAATTTGTGTGAGCCCAGCAGTCAGTCAATGAGTTCTGTTTTATTGATCTAAAAATAAACAAGGAGTACTACATTGCCAGAAATGATCTCAGCTCACTTCTGGGAGGTTAAGTCTTCATTGGAGGCATTTTTGTTGCTCAGCTGCAGAATGGAGGTCCCCTCCAGCAATATCCAATTAGCTAAAGGGGTTTAGGGATGATTTTGGCAAACTCGACTCAGCTTTGGGCATGAGTTTGTTTGATTCCTTACTGTGCACATCTTGCCATTTCTGAAGCTGTGAGTCAGGCTGATGGCAGGCAAGCAAGTAGCTGAACCAGCATGTCCAAGGAGATCCGAGGTGTCCTTGGCTAGGTTCTTTGATGCTATCCACTAGAGGCAGATGTTCTAGAAGTGATGTCACTCTTCCTGTTCAGATCATAGCTATACAATAGGATTTGTGCAAAGAAGAAGTCAAAATGAATTATAAGTGCCCTAAGAATCCTTTTTTTAGGGAACATTTACAAATGTATGCATGCATGTATTTTTGCTTATTTAGTTACTAGAGACCCAAGAGTTGTGAATTCCATTCTTGCTTTGTCACGATTCACTGTGTGACCTTGGGCAACTTATACCTCTTCTTTGGCTAGACCTCTGTTCCCCTATCTACACCACAACTGTGTTGGGAAGATAATCTATCAGGTTCCTTCTAGCAACTTTCTTCACTTAATTGTCATGGAGAATGGCAATATTTATTTCATCGTGTTTAAGGAACTGATAAATCTTTCTGAATGCATGGCTAGCAACTCAATGGTTCCATTTAGTCTTTTATTACTAGTGCCTCAAACAGATCTGCATTCATAAAAATTCAATATTCTTAACAATATGTAGTGGAACTTAGAAAGGAAGCTGGGTTGCCTTCTGCTGGCTGACTACGGTCAAGTTTAAGCAGCACAGAATTCAGAACGAGAATCCAATGGGCAAAGTGGAGTTTTTAAGATGGTGAAGTTATGTAATGAATCCCAGATCCTAATTTGGAATAAAAATTTTTTTTGTCACTTTAGTTCTTCTGAAAATGAATTATCAAGAATGTCTGACACTCCTGACTTCTTCAAAATAAACTTTTCTGACTTTTACCACTTAAACACTGATGACCTTAGGAAAGTCATCTCCAGTCTCTGAACCTGTAATATGTGGCTTTTGGATCAGGAAGCCTCTAACTTTCCCTTTAGATGAACATGGATAATCATGGAAAATTTACAGGTCACAAAGTATAATCATGTCGAATACTTTTTCATGTGGACCCATTGCAATATCATCAGCCTTATCTGTTGCTATTATACTATCCCTGAAATGTCGCTATTGGTCTGAATATGGAAGTGAACAGAAAAGAAAAATAGAACAAAGGCACAGTAATGAACATTGGCCAAATGCTTTTCGTGAACCAGGCCAAGTGTACTGTGCTCAAATACTTTATCTCCTCTAAACCTCACAGCAGCATTGTGATGTAGAAATTGTATTGATGAGGAAAGCGATAACTCAAACTACATTTATGAAGGCTATGTTGGGTGGGTTTATCATGGGGAAAAAGATAATTCAAAGGCTTTTGTTGAACGTAACATTTTAGTCTGTTGATTTTGTTTTAAACCTTTATTTTTGTGTGTTTAGTTTTAAAATGAAAATCTTCAATATTTTTGTCTAGTATTGAATTGAGGATTGGGTGCTATTCAGTATATCAATCTTATTCTAATCTTTTTTAGATGTTCTTAACTTAGAAATGTTACATGAATTAATCTAATGTAAAAAAGTAAGCAAAATATTACAAAATATTATTTATTTCAGCCAATGCTTTTGACATTGGTGCAAAGGAAATTGAACTTGAGAGAGGAAATATCATGGGCATTTTCATCCCTCCTTTGCTTATGTGTTCACCTTCCTCCTGCAATGTCTTTAGAGATGGTTAAAGGAAAGTTAAGTTGGTCTTCACAGCCTGGGAGACCTGGATGTGAGTTGCTCTTGAGCTCTTTCCAATATGTAACCTTGGCCTTGCTTCATCAGAATATTGAGCTTCTGTCACCATGTGAATAACCAGACCGACCTAAAGAGTTGCTGTTAGGATCCAGTGATGAAAGGCATTGTATGTTGCTCAGTAAATACCAGGTCAGAGTTTTCCTCTCAAAATTGTTCCTTTGATTTGAGAATGTGTGATGCTTTCTCAATTACTGTATTTTGAATAACAAATTTTGTTTGGGAAAGGTATATTATCCTGAAACTTCCTCAGCCAATTCTAGGGTTAGGTTCTTACAGAAGTCATCTAATAGAAGCAGAGTTTCTTTTTAAAGGCAATTTAATGCAATAAATATTTAGTAAGAGCCTCATGTCTGGTGAGGGGAAAAACAGATGGAAGAATGGGGGGAAAGGAAGATGTCCTTAAAATGGTAATATTTGCAATAAACAAGTGTTTTTTAAAAATTTTTCTTGGTCAAGCTTTTATTATGGAAAATTTTAAATATGTAAAATTGCATATAAAATAACACAATAAACCCTAAAGTCTCAAGTACATATCACCCAGCTTAACAATTGAGGATAAGCAATTTAATCCTTTATGACTATGTATTACATAAAATGATACTTTATATCTATCACCGGTAAGTTCCTTTTGTGAAGGTGATCACTATTCAATTACCATTCTGTTTCATGCATCCTGAGATAATAACAAAGATGTAATTGGTTTTCTGCCAAATTAAATATCACCATTTAGACTCCTTTGGCAGATATAAAAAGAAAGATTTTCAGAATTGTATAAAGTCAAAACCAGAAAGTCATAGCAGAAAGAGCAGTCTTGGAAGTCAAAAGCTCTGTTTGGGTAAAACTGTGTCTAAACTTCACATGCATAACAAGTGAGGTCTGAAATGGAATCTCCTCTAAGGGCTTTCCAACTCCAACAATACATGATTTTTGAAATAATCCTAACATTTATTCATTGGAATTAATGTTTAAACACTATAAGAGAACCAGCTATTTTCAAGCACTTTACATGGCAACTACTGATAAACTTATTACAAATCACTCCTTTTAATTGAGTAAGATATGTCCCTAGAGACACCTACTTGGCAATTTGTTTGAATTAACATATGTTAATTCATATGTAGCATAACTTCATTTACATGTCTTCACTGAATATTTTACGTTTACTTTTCTAAGATTTAAAATATTAAGAAAAATGTATAAAGTTATTTTTATTTTTAAGCTACTTTAGAAAAACAAACACATTTTAAAAGGCTATATTGATTCAGAAAGAAAGAGAAAAAAGAGAAAAAGAGGGAAAGAGAGGGAAAGAAAGAACAGGAAGGGAGGGAGGGAGAAAGGGAGGGAAGGAAGGAGGAAGGAAGGAAGGAGAAAAGGAAGGAAAGAAGGAAGGAAGGAAGGAAGGAAGAGCCTTTAGATTCTGTGGCCCTTGTTAGACTTCCAGATGGAAGGCATTATGTAAACATTCTGAAGCCTTCTAATTTTGACTAATCCAGAGCTATTGGCATACATCTGTAATGCTTTGAATTACAAAAAGTTTAAAAATAAATGTAGATTGTCTTCTAAAAACATATGTTAATTCAAACCAATTGCCAAGTAGGTGTCTCTAGTGACATACCTTAGTCGATTAAAAGGAGCGATTTATAGTAAGTTTATCAGTAGTTGATAAGTAAAGTGCTTGAGAATAGCTGGTTCTCTTATAGTATTCAAACATTCTTTCCAGTAGTACCAAAGTTGTTTAATTATTTGATAAGCAAATCCTTTTTTCTCAAAATAATGCAATGGTAAACTTCATTCATTTACTTGTCTTCACTGAATATTTTACATTCATTTTCTAAGGTTTAAAATATTAAAAATTCATAAAGTTATTTTTTAAGCCACTTTAGAAGAATAGAAACAGATTTTAAAAGGCTATTGATTCATTTAAAAATATTTGTTTTCAACCAATTTTAGTAATTTCTATAGATAGAACTTTACTGAGGCTAGAGCGGGAGTAGGTAAGAAGTTTGCAAATTTAGGGAACTCTCCACCAGACGTTTGATTTCTGTTAAACTTTTCTCCACCAGTCATCTGGCAAGATTCTCAAAAGACAGATATCAATCTCTTTCCTACAACTTACACCCTATGTTCTACTATTTCTAAATATTAACACACCATCATAACACAGTTTTTACTGTCAAGAAAATATCAGTGAGATCATGTTTACTCCTCATGTGCACACCATCACATAGTGCACTCTTTCTTCTACAAAACCCTTCTCCTTCGTGACTTTCTCTCCTTTATCCGCAAGGATCACGTCTCTGCCATACGTCCATGGCTATGTGCCTTGAATTATTTATTCCCAGCCTGCAGGGACACTACTGTTAAAGCAGAAGTATGGTTCACCCTGTGGTGAGCTGTAAAAGAAACAGATTATGAAGTTGAGCAGTCCTGGTTTTAAATCAAAGCTCTGGCATTTTCTAGCTATATGATCTTGAACAAGTACTTAATCTCTCTGAGCCTCTGTTTTCTTAGCACCTTTGAAGGAGTTAAGTGAGAAATATAGAGAAAATCCTTATCTCAGTGCCTAATACCTACTATTAGGTATAAGGGGCTTAATAAAGGGTAGGTGATCATAATTTTCATCATCATTATCATCTTTGTTATGGGGTAGTGTGATGTGCTGAGCCTCCTCAGAACTGAACTAATGTCTTTGACTTCCCAGGGTCAGAAAAAAATGGGGTAAATTTTCTTGTAACCATTTAGCAAATATTTACTGACCACCCTGTTGTGTAATCTCTGGGAAGAAGCAGCGTACATAAAATGGGCATTGCCCTTCCACCCCCACCTTACATGCAATTAAACAATTAATCATAGAAACTAGCATACAGTTGTAAATGGTAAGTGGCTGACCAAGTGAGAGGGGGATGCCAGGTTATTGTGAGAAAAAGTGTGTGTGTGTGTGTGTGTGTGTGTGTGTGTGTGTGTGTGTGTAGGTGAAGCATGTATTACAATTAATCAGGTTTGAGTAAGGAAGTGAATATTCCACATGAGAGGAACAGTAAATGTGATGGAGATATAAAAGACCATACACATGGCTTCCTTGTTAACTTTAGCCACATCATCTTTTAAACTTCAAGAAATTTAAGGAGAGATGGGAGAGATAAATGGATATCAGAAGACACAGGGTATGATAGGCTACCCATAGAAGGAGCTTGGTCTTTATTCAAAAAGTAATGGGCAACTGTTTATGTGTTTAGGCAAAGAAGTTAACAAAAATGAACTTATAGATGTATTTTTATTCAGAGGGAGGGAATGAGGACTCACTATATTCCCCAGGCTGGTCTGGAACTCCTGGGCTCAAGAAATCTTTCCATCGCAGCCTCCTGAATACTAGGACTACAGGCATGCTCCACCATGCCCTAGCTCCCCAACTAATATTTTTAAACACCAACTGACTATTAAAACTGTATTGGAGGGGAGGAAGTATGTTGGTAGGAAAACCATCACAAGATTAGTAGACTGGGAGAGAAGTGGTTTGGAGAAAGAAGGTAACAGAAAAAAGTGGACTTTGCCAGTATGGCCTTTGACTGTGCTTAGCTAAAATGACAAAGTCATAAGTATATGTACCCACTTGCTGCCAGTCTATCTGTGGGGTGGGGGAATTACCACAGAATATTGGGGTTGGTATGAAAGAGGTAGTAATCTGTGCTTCACAATTAATCACATCATCATTAATTATAATGTTCAAACATATGCATTCATTTTTTTAAACTTATTACACATTTACAATTATGAGGATCTATGAGAATCCCTAGGCAATAGCTCATGTTGAGTGAGTGACTGACTTTTTATAACTTAAGCATTCTCTCATTTCTCCTTTTTTAAACTAAAAGGGCATGTTTAGCAGACACATGAAGGAGACAGGTCCACGTGCCACTCTGCCTGTTCTGATGAGCTGGGAACAGCTAGGCTCTAAGACTCAGAAATGACTGTTTCTGCTCTACTCTCTGGATAATCTACCCAGGAGATAGAAGATTTGTGCCTACCAGATTCAAAACAAATCCTTACTTTTGGTTCTATGGCTACCAGCTTCTTTGACTTATTTTGAAATTATGTCCCCTTTCTTTCAGCCACATTGTTACAAATTTATTATCTTGGCTGATGCTATCATCTGGAGAGGGCCCAGAGCTGTGGTCATTCAGCTCCTCTTTCTACATTACATAGGCCGCTTCTTCTCTCCCCTTTCAGGTCATTAATTTTTTAGAAGAGGGCTTGCTTTAAATATCCAGAGTAGTGCTTTCAGCTGCAACACAGAGAAGGTTTCCCCTTTCATAGCCTGCAACACGTGCCTGCTTCTGATTGAAGGCTTCTTGCCCAGGAGGGCATTTGAGATCCCCGAAAGTGTCTCATGAGAAGTCCTTGGTCAAAGTCATGCTAAAGGCACGTGTTAACTTTGTTTTCAAACTGGAAACAAACTGGAGAAGGAGTGGGAGACCTGACCTGGAATTGTATGTAATGGGCTACAAGCCAGGAGATTGGAACAGCTTCTCCACAGATTTATTGCGGGGGTGTTAGTAATTCCTCTATGGCTCTGACCCTTCTGTGTAAAACGGAAATGGCTTTATCTCTCATCTCTAATTTTCAGGATTGCAGGAAGGCTTGGAAGAGGTACCAAGCTTTGTAAAAGCTCTTTGAAGGTCATACATTCTACGAGTATGTATTGAGCACCCAATATACATCAAATACTGTGTTTAGCACCAGTTATGCAGTTGTGAATAAAACAGACCTACATGCCAATATGCAGCTTTTATTATAGTTGGATAGACAGATGCTATACAAGTAGGCAAACAATAAGTCTATGGTTACAAACTGAAAAATGCTCTGAAGGGTTTGGGCTATCATGGTATTAGGAAATGGGAGTCTGTGTAGAGTGGTCCAGGAATGACTTTCTGAGCAGCTAACATTGAAATTAAGGCTTAAAAGTTGAGAAAGAGGCAGCCATGAAGGAGGTATGTGTGGGATGTGTATGTGTACACATGCACACATCAGGGGAAAAGACAGATGTTCTGAGAGGAAGAACCAATTTGTGTGGAGTATATTAAGTAAAAAAGAAAGTTTGGTGTATTTCAGGAACCAAATACAGACTGATGTGGCTGAAGGTCATTGACAAAGAGGTGGAAAGCATTACCCACATATAAGATATAATAGTCCTACATCTTGCAAGCTGTTGAGTGAGAATGCTGATACTAAAGTGCATCCAAATAATAGATTAAATTTTCCAATCAAATTACCAAATATTGAGGACATGTTGCCAACCACTGCAAAAACGAATGAGTCGTAGTACTTTGTCCTCAGATAGCTCACAGTGTGCTAAAGAATGGGAAGACACAAGAAGAAGCCATTAATCACTATAAATACAAGATTAAAATAAATAAAGGTACAAATAAAGGGTTATGGAGATCAAAAAGGAAGAAGAGATCACAACCTTTTGGAGTAGGTTTGCATATGAAGGAAAGCTGCTTGGAGGAGGTGGCATTTAAACTTGTCCTTGAAGACGGGTCATATTTCCACCAGTGATACTGTCATTTGTAACCACCTTATCATTTGCTTTTTAATTTTATATTAAGATGCCTTATGTAATTAGCTGGAATTTAAGAATGATTACATGGTGTGAGGTCAGGATCACTTCCTACTATTGTTTTTGCCCTTCTCACCTGTGATAGACCAAAATGACAGAATACCAAAGAGTAAGAGAGGAAAAAAAGGAAATCCCTGAGTCTATCTCTAGGCTATTTGCTCATGAGATTCCTTTTACCTGGAAAAAGTGTGATTCATCCCAGTGTACTTCTTGTGCATTCTTCAAATTAATAAAAATGCCTAATTCACTTAGTGTCTATTTATCTACCCATTATGAACATACTAACATAGTATGCTTCAGGCCCTGTACTAGACACTAGGGATATAGAAATGAATTAGGATGTCTAGCACATAGTCTAATGCATCGTAGACACTCAAGAATACTTGCTAAATAAATAAAAGGCATGAGCTAAAGTATATTTTAGACAGAAACAGCATATGCAAAGTCACATAGTTATGAGAAAGGCACATTGTCACATAGTTATAAGAAATGAAAATAGTCATGCATAGCTAGAAGAAAGAACATAAAGGAGAGAGGCTCATAAAGGAGAAGCTTAGAGTGATAGATGGGGACTGGATCATGGTGGACCTTGAGTAGAATGTTGAGGCATTTAAACACTGAGTTTGCAACTATGGAGCATCCGTTGAAGAGTTTTAAACATCTTAAAACAATAACAACAAAATCTGATGAAACAATAAACAAAAACAACAGCAACAGCAAAAACACTAGAAGGAGGACATGATCTGTCTTTCATCCTGCCTCAGTATGGTGCTTTTATGAAGAGGGAAGTCATTCTTTTCTGAACACATTTTTAAAATAGGCAGAATGCTCATAAAAATGGTCTGATTTTGGTTATGAAGACAAACATTTTATGGTTCTCTAATTATTTTTCGTTATTTCCTCAGGCTGATCAAATAAGAATATTTTCAGCTGAGATTTTTAAGTCAGATACTATATATTTGAATATGCCTTACAAAAGGGAAACACCTTAAATTTAGGTTACCAAATACCTTAATTGACACGGGACAAATCGTTCCATTGTCCCATCCAATTTACAATTTGTTCAATATTTTTTTCTTTTTAGTAAAATAGCATTGTTAAAAGTTGAATTTGAACTAGGGAGGGTGTGGAAGGGCTCTACATTGTATTTAGACTTTACCATGGCCTCAAAGCTTATAGTGTTTGAGATATATCCTACACAGACAACTTTCTTTAATACAGACTTCCTTTTAGAGTTATATCTGAATAACAATCATCCTTAGTCCATTTTGTTGTTGTTGTTGTTTTCAGATCCTTTCCATACAAAATAACCAACACCTTCCTTTCAGAGTCAGTACATAAGCAGGACTGGGTAGAGAAACCTACCCTTCCTCTATCTAGAGGTGTTGAAAAAATAATTCAACAATGCTGCCCCTGCTGGCCACCGGTGTACCATGCATTAATTCCACGGCCCCTGTCACAGCCCAGGAAATGGAGTAAATGGCCAGCCAGGTCAAGTGAGAAATAAATGAGGGATGTGTGCATGAAATATGGGTGGGAAGTAAAGGCTTTCCACAAAAAGTGGTCTGAAATGCCCTTGCTGCAGTCTTTTTGAAAATCATTTATTGTTTGATGTAAATCTATAATTATATGTTGCTTTTATCATTTGGCAATGGTTTTTAATTTTGTGATAAAGCCTTCCAGTATTAATAAAATCAGATAATGAAAGTGCATCCTTAATAAAGCAGAAGTTAAAGACTGATTCTTGAAACCATTTCAAGAGATTTGTAAAGGTGATTTTGAGAAAATGACTAGATGACCGTGCTTGAATATGGGCAGTGGCAGAATGTACAGTCGAATGCCATTTGGGGGCATTGAGATGTTTAGCTACAATCTTTTAAAGGAGCTCCTATTGTTAGTTAGATAAATTTATATTTTGTGCTGAATTAAAATGAAATTGAGATGTACAATTTTATAGCACCTAAATTTAGCATCATAACTAGAGATACTTATTTTACAAGTTTTTGTCTTGTAAAAATATTTGTTGAAAGAGCCATCTGGTTAAACTGAGAGAAAAGAGTACTTGTAAAACATATTTGGGCTGAAATATTTACACATTTTAATGTGAAAAAGTAGAGTTGATAATTTCTCCTACTTAGCATAAATTGCTCTGAGATTTGCAGGTGTCCTGGCATCTGTAGAGTGTATTTTCTCAATATTCAGGTTTACTAAGTAAAGTCAATTGAGGGTATCAACAATTCTAAATTTCTTGACCGTAATGCAGATCTCTGAGAAAAACTGCAAGCAATTTAGTGGAAATATCAAAATGAAAAGGACCATACTGAAAGCAAAAAGCATTAAAAAAATAAAATCAGTGATAGTAAATTAGATATAAATATGGCTAAGAGAGTCATTATATTAGCTAAATATCCACTGAAAAAGTTATCATTTCTTCTTTTCAAATAATCAATAAACCAATTTTAAAAATGTTTTCTATAAGTGTATGTGAACTTAAATTATTTTAAAAAGTTATTTAATTTTTGGAAACAGCTTTTATAAAGAATGATTTTATAGGTCTGATAGTATAATAAAACCAGTCTGTCAGGCAATATTTAAATATTTGAAAAATTATATAATTGATAGTTTAAGTGCTTTTTTTGTGCTCAGAAGTGCCCCAGTGAGCACTGTGAATTATGCAATTATTTCTTATAAAGCCCCTTTTACTTTTCCTTGACCTCTTTGACCAAGCATAAGTTGTATCTTTTTTTTTTTTTTCGAGACAGAGTCTCACTCTGTCATCCAGGCTGAATTGCAATGGTGCGGTCTTGGCTCACTGCAGCCTCCGCCTCCTGGATTCAAGCAATTCTCTTGCCTCAGCCTCCTGAATAGCTGGGACTACAGGCATGTGTCACCCCACCTGGCTAATTTTTGTATTTTTAGTAGAAATAGGGTTTCACTATGTTGGCCAGGCTGGTTTCGAACTCCTGAGCTCCTGATCCACCCATCTTGGCCTCCCAAAGTGCTGTGATGACAGGGGTGAGCCACCTTGCCCAACCTCATATGTTGTATTTTAAGGCAAGACTTTCTTACGGTCCCTCTGCTAGCACAATCGTGAATGTAATGAAAGACGTTTTCCCTCAAATCAATTCTAGAGGCTATCCTCTCACCCCATTCCAACAGTCACTAGTATTTGGAGACTTCATGAACAGGATACCTGGAATGAATATCTTAGTGGATGCGAGGTACAATGGTCCTACCTAAATTATTTTCTTTGAGGGCTTCCTAACATCAGAAATGGGTGCTTTTCCAGATTAATTCACCTTTTTAATGTCTGTAAAGAGAGAGGTGTAATAGTTGCAAACTGCTTAGTTTCATTAGAAAACTTTTCTCCATTTTTAGTGGCACAGGGAGTCCAAGAAAGGTCTATTTTTAATTGTTTAATGTTTTACTGATATCCTGGGCATCAGTTATCTATCATTTTCTAAAAACCACTCTAAAATTTAGAGGCTTTGAACACTATTTCATTTGTTCGCAATTCTACGAGTCAGCAATTTTTGTTGAGTTTTTCTTCTGCTGGGTTCATTTTGGGTCACTTACAATGACTGAGGTTAGCTGGCAATTTGATTAGAGTTGGCCTCACCTTCAGGACTGGCAGTTGGCAGACTATTATCTGGGATGCTCAGGTGAACCTGAGCTCCTACAAGTTATAGTGTCAATATTTCAACAGAGGCAAGAGTGCCAAAGTGTGATGCACAAATACTTTTCAAGTCTCTGCCATTGTTACACTTGCTAGTGTTTTGTTGACCAAAGCAGCTCAGTTTGGCCAAGCCCAAAATCAAACTGGAGGGAAAACACCTCTACTTTTTAACAGGAAGAGTGGCAAAGACATATTGAAAAGCGTGGACGTATAAGGACAGTGGAATTATTGTGACCATCTTGGCAAGCAATTTACATTATTGTCTAATTTTTTCTCACATTTAAAACACATGAAGAATGCAATCATGATCAAATGCCTATGTAAAGCACAAAAAATACTGTACTGAGACACATCTGTGAGTGAATTCTTTCTAGGGTCGGTTGCCCCCATTACAGTGGGGATAATAAATTAGTTCTGCCAACTTCATAGTTTATTGTGAGCTAGACTGAAATTGTGAATACAGAAATGCCTTATAAATTAACCAAACATATGAGAAGGATTATCATGTATCAACATCCAGCACAAACCGTGCTCCTCCCAAGGCATCTCTCTTGATATTCCATCCATCACTAATTTCTTGAGTCTGAAGTTTATTGGCACTTGGAGTCTAAACCACATATTATTGACTCCTAATTCTCTGTTTGTGTAATTATTCCATCGCCACTTTCGATAATTCAGGATACATGTGCTCAGTATCATCTAAGTGTCAAGTTCTAGCTAATTATTGGAGAGACAAGAATGAATCAGGAATAATCCTTGATTGGGGGGAACTTATACTCTAGGTCCTGATCTTGGCTAGCCAAATAATCTCAAAAATATTTTGTGAGAGTTTAAAATTAGGTGTCCAGACCAGGCATCCGAGAACCCAGCCATGACTTTTGGGTCTCTCTTGCCCTGAATCATGGTCCCCTTCCTCCTCACAATTCTCCACGCCCTATAGACACTGTAAGTGTATGAGTCAAACTTCCTTATTTACTTTGGCTACTAGTACTCTCAGAACCACAATTCCAAATCACCTTGGCAGATAAGGGCAGAGGCCAGGTCTTACTCACCTTGGCATCCCTAGCACGTGGGACAGGTCACTCACTGGCAAATACGTTATATGTGCTGGATAGAAAATAAGTTGATTTGTATATCATACTGCCACTAAGTTTTCTCCCGACTTAATTGTTTTTTTTCTGGACTTTTATTATTATTTTTGTTCCAGCTTCTTGTTAGAGAAGAACTAAATATTGAAAAATAGCTGTACTAGTAATATCAGTATTAAAACTGAAAGCTTCTGGGGATATTAGGTTTTGTCATTGTGTTATGCAAGCAATGACAAGTATGTATCAGATGGTGAGTTAGACTAAATGTCCTTGACTTTTGTCTTTTGTGTGGATGATATTCTGTGATTATTAGTGCCCTTTGTAATGGCCTGACTTCTGTCTCCAGTGTGATTTAAGATAGCATTATTAGGCTCGTGTGTGTATGTGTATGTGTGTGAATGGAGAGCACAGTGTCCTTTCTGATACTTCTACTAAGATCACCATTTTTATCTTTATGGGGACATTTACCCCAAGCATTATGTAACTGGAAACTTTTTGTGAAGAAGCCATGTTTCATTTTAAATGAGACAACCAGATAAAATATTACCAAGTGTGTGTCTTGAGTTTGCTTTGGGCACAAAACTATTTTGAAAAGCTTGCAACTAGATGCAGATTAGTAAAGCAAAATCCTGGACTCTTCAGAATGCAGATGTGGGATTTAATTCAGGCTCAACCTTGCTGCAGCTCTGTAACTGTAGACAAATCACTTCTCTCCGAGCCCCAGTTTTATCACCTATTTCTCTAAAACAAGAATGCCATTCTGAAAGAAGCGATATCCCCTCACCATCCAGGAGCCCACATTAAGTCTTCCAGTGGGTGGACGAAGGCAACATAATTTCCATGGCTTAGATAATCTCATGTCTTCCAAATCATTGATGAAATTGACCAGGATAAGGCTGTGTCAATGCTCCCCCTAATACTACTTCCAGTAATAAATTTGGAGACATCTCCAGTAATGGGTGTGAGCTCAGCTTACTGGACCTGTTTTTCTCAGAATAGCTTTATGGAGAATTGCTGCTCACAGGCAGACGCCTGCTTTTATCACACCATATATCAGTGAGTGAATGACTGTGAAATCCCTTCTTACTGTGCCAGCCAAATGGATAAACAGAAAAATATAGTCATCTCACAGCCAAATCACCACTGGTATTTGTGATGCTTAAGGGGGAGCAGGATAACGTGCTTGCATATTGTTTTAGAATCCATTCATTCATCCATCAAGCATCTTCTTTCATGCTCCCTCCCTCCAGACATTATAACTAGGAGATGAGGAGGGAGCACATGGAGGCAAAATGATGCATTCGCTGTGAACCAAGTCCTCAAGGAGTTTATATACAAGTGGGAAGGATAAGATGTACATAAAGAGTTTATTTTATCCTTGGACAAGGTCATTTTTCACATCACTTGCTATTTATTTCTATTTTTATTTTTATTTTTTGAGATGGAGTCTTGCTCTGTCATCCAGGTTCGAGTGCAGTGGCACAATTTCAGCTCACTGCAACCTCCGCCTCCTGGGTTCAAGCGATTCTCCCACCTCAGCCTCCCAAGTAGCTGAAAATAGAGTTGCTCACCACCATGCCCAGCTAATTTTTGTATTTTTTTTAGTAGACACATAAGGAAGAAGAGGGTGAAGACTGATCATGTCTTCTCTGACTTTGTAATCATTAATTTATTCAACAAATATTTATAGGACTCCTATTATGTATAAGGTAATTTTCTAAGCCTAAGGGCTTCAGCTAATGTTCTAGCAGCAGAATCCATAAATAAATAGACAAAACATAGAGTAACTCAGAAGACAATAGGCATCAGAGAGGAAGGTAAATCAAAGGGAAGACAGGAAATGTCGGGATCGGGGGTGATTGCAATTTTACCTTCTGTGGTAAGAGGAGGCCTCATTACAGAAGGGGCATGTAAGCAAAACCTTGAAGTAGGTGAAGGAGGAAGTGGCTGGTACTAGAGAAAGATAATCATGGGCAGGAGGGAGGGGCAGTTACAAAATCCAGAGGCGGGACTACATCATGCATGTTTAAGACACCGTAAGGCCACCAGTGTGGCTGGATGGATCAGAGCAAAATAAAAGGTTGCATAGGGCTTTGTAAGCCATTGTAAGGCTTTGGCTTTTACTCTGAATGAATCTCCAAGTTCTGGCACACCTCTTGGTACTCAATAAATATGTGTGGAATGAATGTTGGATACATATTCCTAATGCAGAAATAGGAATATTGAAATTTCTGGGTCCTATATCCAGTTCACCCAGACACTCAGCATGTTCTGTTTCTGTCTTGGATGAGTGAGAGAGCAGTGCTAGATGGGGTAAGTGAGGCACTCACATGCCTAAACTTTCTACTTTGGGGACTGAACAAAATGGTAAGAGCTGTAACAGAGAAACCAGCCTTGCCGACTGGGGTTCAGAAATTGAGAGATGCAATCAGTGATAGAAGCAGAATCAGTCCATGTGTAAGGGGCCATCTAAGAGATAATACTGGTGTAAGATTTGGAAAAAAAGTGGAAATTGAGAATGTAGGATGAAGAGAGGGACATCCCAGGAAAAAAGGATAGTGTATGCAAAAGCATAAAAGATAGAGAACATGCTCCATGAACACGGGATGGGCAAGACTTGCTGAAACAAAGAATAGGTAAAGGAGAAACATAGGTGGGGCATCATATAGAGATTGTGCCTTAGAACTAGATCACGGAAACCTTGAGTGCCAAACTATCAGCAGAGAAAGAGGAATCATGGATGGCTCTGGAATGAAGAAGTGGAAACAATAAGGAATCAGTAGCAACCAGCTTTGGTCTAGTATGTGAGAGGGAAGCCAATCATGGAGTTGCTGTGATAAGGGCTAATCTAAATTTTTGGTTGGAGCAGCAGGAAAGCCATGAGAAGGGCACACAGGAAATACGGAGGAAGGCAAACCCCCCTGGCTTAGAAACACATTGTATGGGGCAAGGAATTCTCTCAGCCCACGTTCTCTGTAGGTTTTCCTTATAATTGTTTATGTTCAAATATTAATCAGCATGACTCGTCCATTATCTATGGTCTTGTTTCCTTAGGTAGGTAATTTAGAATATTTTTAGGACTCCCACATTTTCAAAAATGCACATCAAATGTGTGCTGTAGCTCAAGTAGGTGCTTCTTAAATGCAAACTTCCAGCTAGAATGATCAGAACGTGGCAGGGGTTTGAACACTTTGCAGAAAGGTCTGGAGTAGCACAAATGTCAAGGCAGCTAAAAAGTGTTTTCTTGTGTTATATTACCTTTGATTTGTGTCACACAGAAAAAAATGGATGAGGTGCTCTTGAGACATTCTAATTCAAAAGCATCAGTGTAGCACAATACTCAGGAGCAAAAAATCTGACAATACACAATCTGAGTTCAAATCCCAGCTCCTATATTTAGTGGCTGTGAAACTTTGGACAAGTTCATTAACTTTTCTGTGCCTCAATTAGCTGAGGAATAAGAATGACCTCTAAAGCCTTGTGCACACTCAGGTAGGTCCACATAATCATGACTAATCACAATTTGGGTAGACTATATATATAAACAAACATTATTACTGACACTACGAAAGCAACATGATGGGTAGGGCACACTTACATTCACAGTGGTGTGAACGGCACTGGTGTGAGCACCTCACATGCAGTGAACCAGGCTCCAGACTTGGCTTACCTTGCTATGCAGGAGGACTGAGCTGGACATGCAGGTAGTAAGAAGCACAGCTGAGAGCTGAAGCCCAATTAAGCTGTTGCTGCTACAGTAAGATACACCTTGAAAGTCACCAGGTATAACTTCCTCATTTCACAGAGGAAAATGGAATTCAAGGATATTAAATGATTTGCGCATGACCCCAGATCTAATCAAGGCAGACCTAAAACTAGTATTAGGTGTGTCTGACTTACAAATAAGGACCCGTTTTTATCTTCCTCCCCATATTCTCTCCAATCCTACACCTGACCCTACACTTCATAGTCCTTTTCCCATTCACTAAAAGCTATGGCATGATTAAAGAATATTTTTTGTTTTCTGCATATGTAGTCATTTTCCTCTACACAGTCTGCAGATTCTCATCCCTGACTTCAGTGTGACTTTTATGTTCCTTCAGTGACAAAGTCAAGACTAAGGAAGGGCCCTAGCTGCCCCTTAAGCTCCCACCCGATGTGATTCACCAACAATAACATCCTTTCTCCCAGCCGAATGCCACCTCTCACTTTCCACCTGTGGCCTGATTTTCTTGGGACGGGTTTCCTGGTTAGACAAACTTGCGGTGTGCAACGTGTGGGATGAATGAAGAAGGGTTAAAATAGCCCAGCCACAAAAGGTTACTTCTAAGCTTAGTCTCCTCAAGTTCCAACCTCCCCATCATTTTTGCTTTTGTATTGAAAAACATGCTCTGTCCAGAAAAATCCCCAGAGGGTAGGCTGCCAGGTTGTGGGAGTAATTACCTTTCCAGAATTAACATGAAGCCAGAAAACACCTTGTTGGGGGCCTGGCATATGATATATTCGTCTTAAATTAGAAGCACAGCATCCCAAACTTGGCAAGTGATAGCCATCTTCAACCTGCTCTGGCCAGCCCACACAGAAAGTTCTGTACTTCATTTCAGACTTTGCACTTACTTTTCAAAATGAAAATATGTTTATTGATTGCTTCTTTTTTTGGTACTTTTTTATTACTATAAAGAAATGCCTGAGATATTGATTGCTTCTTAACACAAGAAGCAATGCATACTTATTTTAAGGCATTTAAGTAGTAACA
Organism: Cacajao melanocephalus; assembly: GCA_963573385.1. Classification (NCBI taxonomy): domain Eukaryota; kingdom Metazoa; phylum Chordata; class Mammalia; order Primates; family Pitheciidae; genus Cacajao; species Cacajao melanocephalus. Next base: position 56,165 of record CAUYLG010059549.1, on the reverse strand, counting down.
AAGTGTATAAAGTAGAAACTGAAGGTCTGTCACCCACCATTTCAACCCAGAAATAACCACAATTAACGGATTGATCTTAGATTTTTTTTTTCTGGGTCTATATTTGACCGCAGTGTTTTTTTTTTCCTTTAGGAAAATAGGCATATATATATATAATGTCTTTGTCCTATTTTTGGCTTTAAAGTAGGTTGTACATTTTCTTCTATGTCACAGTGGGGTAGTAAAATATAAAATAAAATTTTTATTGTAATAATTTTTAGGTGTACAATTTATGAACATTATGTACATTTATATTATATAACCATTATCACCTTTCATCTCCAGAACTTTTTCATCTTCCCTAGTTGAAACTCTGTACCCATTAAATATACCACCCCATTCTCCCTACTCCCTGTCCCTAGCAAATAACATTGTTCTTTCTGTCTCTATGAATTTTACTACTCCTGGGTACCTCATATAAATGAAATAACTACAATATTTGTTCTTTCAAGTATGACTTATTTCACTTAGCATAATGTCTTCAAGGTTCATTCATGTGGTAGTATATGTCAAAAGTTCTTTCCTTTTTAAGGATGAATAATATTCCATTGTATTTACATGCCACATTTTGCTTATTTGCTGATGGACATTCGGTTTGCTTTCACACTCTGGCTATTGTGGGCAATGCTGCTGTGGACATCGGTGTACAGATATCTGCTTCAGTGTCTGCTTTAGTTCTTTTGGATACATACCCAGGAGTAGAATTGCTGGACCAAACGGTAATTCTATTTTCACATTTTTGAGAAACTGCCATATTGCTTGTCATTTCACATTCTCACCAACAACATGTTAGAGTTCCAATATATCGACTTCCTCACTAACACTTGTTTTCTGCCTTTTTTTTTTTTTTTTAATAATAGCCATATAACCATCAGGTGTGAAGTGTTGTTTTATTGTGATTTTTTTTTCTTGCATTTCCCCAGGAATTAGAGATGTTGAGGGTTTTTCCATGTGCTTATTGGCCATTTGTATACCTTCCTTGGAGAAATGTCTATTCAAGTCTTTGCCCATTTTTTTTTTGGAAAAGTTTTTTTAGAATTTTATTTTATTTTATTTTACATTCTAGGACACATGTACAGGATGTGTAGGTTTGTTACATAGATAAATGTGTGCCATGGTGGTTTGCTGTACCTATCAACTTATCACTTAGGTACTAAGATCCACATGGATTAGCTATTTATCCTGATATCCTGATGCTCTCCCTTCCCCCACCTTTCCACCCCACCTACAGGCCCCAGTGTGTCCATGTGTTCTCTTTGTTTAGTTCTCACTTTTGAGTGAGAACACGCAGTATTTGATTTTCTGTTCCTACATTAGTTTGCAAAGGATAATGGCATCTAGCTCCATCCATGTCCCTGCAAGAGACATGATCTTGCTCCTTTTTATGGCTTCATAGTGTTCCATGGTGTATATGTACTATATATTTTTTTGTTCAGTCTATCATTGATGTTTTGTCCATTTTTTTAAAACCAGGCTGTTTGGTTTTTTGTTGTTGAGTTGTAGGAGTTCTTTATATATTGTAAACACTAATCCCTTATCAGATGTGTGATTTGCAAGTATTTTCTCTCTTTCTATGATTGCTTTTAGCTGTTGACACCGTACTTTGATGCATGAAACTACCTAATTTTGTTTAAGTCCAATTTATCTATTTTTTTTCTGATTGAGTTTTAAATAAGATGTCAGGTCTGTGCCTGTGTGGAATTTATGCATTCTGTTGTAAGAGACATAGATTTAATAATTAACTACACAAACATTTATTTATGTGGTAATTAAAGCTATGTATGTGCTGACCAAGTTTACCTTACCTATTTCATGAGAGAAGACCAATTGAGGACCTGAAGGTCTTCTATACAGGCGTTCGTTAGGCAGTGATGAGAGGATTGTTGGAGACAGGTTTCCAGGATAAACACATGAATCTGTGAAGCCCCTGAGGAAGGTGAAGGGACCAGAAAAGGCTGCCAAATTTGGATACAACAGAGTGCAATAGACCCAGAATAGATCAGACAGGGTGCTGAAGGCCACGCCTTTATAATCATGGCCAGCCTGTTGCAAGTTACTGAAAAAAAAAAAAAACTGACTTTCATGTGAATAAGAAAGTATGCATGGGAAAGGGGCGAGAGGTGCGTGTGTGTGTGTGTGTGTGTGTGTGTGTGTGTGTGTGTGTGTGTGTGTTGGGGGGGTGACACCAAGGAATATATTTGCTCATATTGAAAAAAAAATAGGAGTAACACTAGCCTTGGAAATAATCAGATCCAGGAACTCAAATCATGCTGCCTGGACTCTCCTTAACTCTCACGTCTGTTTTCATCTTGATTTCAGCCACATTATCTCATCCTTCAGATGGACTCTCTCTAGGTATGAGGGGTTAAGGAATTTTGGCTACATATGGACCCATACATCTTCCTAGCTATAGATTCCAAAGGAAGAAGAGACCTTTCTTTCCTCTATTGAGTACATATAAATCTCTGCATCTTGCTTCTGGCCTAAACTTGATCTTCAACATCAACATCAAGCAGAGCAGCAACACCTGGGAACCTGTGATGAATGCAAATTCTCAGGCACACCCTATACCTACTGAATCAGAAACACTGAGGCAAGGTCCAGCAATCTGTGTTTTTACAAGCCATCCAGGTGATTCTAGTGCATACTTAAGTTTTAAAACTATTGTTTTAGACCAATCACTGTGCCTGAGGAGATGGAATGCATTGAATAAACAGTTCTTGGTCATGGGCTTACCCTTGCAGTCTGGAGAGAAAATCCTGCAACTATAGAGCCACCATGATTTCCTGAAGTATTTGGTAAAGAACCGTTCTCCAAAGGCAAAGTCAGAGGGTATGGATTGCTATTATCATAGCTTAGGATAAGACACTAGACACCTTGAAATCTCAGATGTTCACAGCATCATGACACATAGGATTCCATGCTGAATGGAAGGGGAAATCTACTGAAGAGTTTTCAACAGAAAAAAAGACCCAGTAAAACCTGCATGTAAATTATAAGCATTGCTGCTGTATGGCATTCTGATTGGAGAGTCAGGTGTAGATGCACAGAGAGCAGTTAGAAGGTTATTACAGTAGTCTAGAAGCGACAGTGGATCTGTAGGGAAATGACAAGTATCTAGAAAACAAATTTAATAACAATCAATTGGACTCTGGGTATGAGGAAGGGAGAAAAGACTGGTCTGATCCCATCACAAAGCCTTGTCTCTGCTGTTTCTTTTGCCTAAAAGTTCCCTTATCTTTTCTTTTAACCTGGCGAAATGTTGCTCCTTCATCAGGTCTCAGCTTGAACATCTCTTCTCCAGAGAAATCTGATTCTCTTGCCTCTCCCCTAATGCTATTTAATTTCCTTTCCCATAACTTATCACAGTTTATAATGTTATATTCATTCACTTATAAAGTACTTTCTTTAATATTTTAGCCCCTCTACCAAGGATGTATTAAAGCAGGAGCTGTTTCCTACCAAGAAAATGAAAATCTCAGTCATTAAGTACTCAAACATAAGGCCAGATTGCTTGGGTTTAAATCTTGGTTTTGCTACTGGCCAGCTGTGTGATCCAAAGAAAGCTACCATGTCTTCATCTCCTCATCCGTCAAATGGGTGTACAACTAGTCCTACTTCATGGGACTTATTTATGTATACAATTGAATGACTTTGGATATATGCATATACCTGTGAAATCATGACTACAATCAAGGTAATAGAGATATTAATCACCTCCAAAAGTTTACTTCCATGGCCATTTAAGGGGGCAGGGAGACAGCAAACCACCATGGCATGTGTGTACTGATGCAACAATCCTGCAAGGTCTGCACATGTACCCTTCTCTGCATCTATTGAGATAATCATGTAGTTTTGTCTTTGGTTCTGTTTATGTGGTGGATTACATTTGTAGACTTGCCTATGTTGATCCAGCCTTGTATCCCTGGGATGAAGCCTACTTGATCATGATGGATAAGCTTTTTGATGTGCTGTTGCAATTGGTTTGCCAGTATTTTATTGAAGATTTTTGCATCTGTGTTCATCATGGATATTGGCCCAAAGTTTGCTTTTTTTGTTGAGTCTCTGCCGGGTTTTGGTATCAGGATGATGTTGGTCTCATAAAATGGTTTGGGAAGGAATCCCTCTCTTTGTATTGTTTGGAATAGTTTCAGAAGGAGTGGTACCAGCTCCTCTTTGTATGTCTGGTAGAATTCGGCTGTGAACCCACCTGGACCTGGGCTTTTTTTGGTTAGTAGGCTATTAATTGTTGCCTCAACTTCAGCCCTTGTTATTGGTCTGTTCAAGGTTTCAACTTCTTCCTGGTTTAGGCTTGGGAGAGTGAAAATGTCCAGGAATTTATCCATTTTTTCCAGGTTTACTGGTTTATGTGCATAGAGTTGTTTGTAGTAATCGCTGATGGTTGTTTGTAGTAATTTCTGATGGTAGTTTGTATTTCTGTGGAATCAGTGGTGATATCCCCTTTATAGTTATTGCATCTATTTGATTCTTCTCTCTTTTCCTTTTTATTAGTCTATTTTGTTCATCTTTTCAAAGCTCCTCAATTTATTGATTTTTTGGAGGGTTTTTGTGTCTCCATCTCCTTCAGTTCTGCTCTGATCTTAGTTATTTTTTGTCTTCTGCTAGCTTTTGAGTGTTTTTGATCTTGCTTCTCTAGCTCTTTCAAGTTTGATGATAGGATGTAAATTTTAGATCTTTCCTTGCTTCTCATTTGGGCATTTATTGCTATAAATTTTTCTCTAGACACTGCTTTTAATGTGTCCCAGAGATTCTGGTATGCTGTGTTTTCATTCTTGTTGGTTTCAAAGAACATCTTTATTTCTGCCTTCATTTCATTGTTTATCCAGTCAACATTCAAGAACGAGTTGTTCAGTTTCCATAAAGCTGTGCGGTTCTGAATGAGTTTCTTAATCCTGAGTTCTAATTTGATTGCACTGTGGTCTGAGAGACTGTCTGTTATGATTTCCATTCTTTTGCGTTTGCTGAGGAATGATTTACTTCCAATTATGTGGTCAATTTTAGAGTAGGTGTGATGTGGTGCTGAGAAGAATGTATATTCTGTGGATTTGGGGTAGAGAGTTCTGTAGATGTCTATTAGGTTTGCTTGGTCCAGATCTGAGTTCAATTCCTGGATACCCTTGTTAATTTTCTGTCTCGTTGATCTGTCTTATATTGACAGTGGAGTGTTAAAGTCTCCCACTATTATTGTGTGGGAGTGTAAGTCTCTTTGTAGGTGGTTAAAAACTTGCTTTATGTATCTGGGTGCTCCTGTATTGGGTGCACATATATTTAGGATCGTTAGTTTCTCTTGATGCATTGATCCTTTTACCATTATGTAATGCCCTTCTTTGTCTCTTTTGATCTCTTTTGATCTTTGTTGGTTTAAAGTCCATTTTATCAGAGACTAGGATTGCAACTCCTGCTTTTTTTGCTCTCCATTTGCTTGGTAAATATTCCTCCATCCCTTTATTTTGAGCCTATGTGTATCCTTGCATGTGAGATGGGTTTCCTGGATACAGCACACTGATGGGTTTTAACTTTTTATCCAATTAGCCAGTCTGTGTCTTTTGATTGGGGCATTTAGCCCATTTACATCTAAGGGTAATATTGTTATGTGTGAATTTGATCCTGCCATTTTGCTGCTAGCTGGTTGTTTTGCCCATTAGTTGATGCAGTTTCTTCATTGTGTCGATGCTCTTTACCATTTGGTATGTTTTTGGAGTGGTTAGTACTGGTTGTTCCTTTCTATGTTTAGCTCTTCTTTTAGGAGCTCTTGTAAGGCAGGCCTGGTGGTGATGAAATCTCTCAGCAATTGCTTCTTCATAAAGATTTTATTTCTCCTTCACTTATGAAGCTTAGTTTGGCTGGATATAAAATTCTAGGTTGAAAGTTCTTTTCCTTAAGGATATTAAATATTGGTCCCCACTCTCTTCTGGCTTATATGGTTTCTGCCAAGAGATCTGCTGTGGGTTTGATGGGCTTCCCTTTGTGGATAACCCAGCCTTTCTCTCTGGCTGCCCTTAGCATTTTTTCCTTCATTTCCACCCTGGTGAATCTGAGAATTATATGCCTTGGGGTTGCTCTTCTTGGGGTTGCAGTGAGCTGAGACTGCACCATTATGCTCCAGCCTGGTAACAGAGCAAGACTCCATCTCAAAGAAAAAAAAAAAAGTCATTGCTATTTATACAGGATTGTATCTGTATGTAGCTTTAAATAGTATAAACATTTTAACAGTATTCATCCTTCGAACTTATGAGCATAGGATATCTTTTCATTTATTTGTGTCTTATTCAACTTGCTGCATCAATGTCTTATAGTTTTTATTGTACATATCTTTTATTTGCTTGGTTACACCTATTCTTAGATATTTATATGCCATCATAAATGTGATTGTTTTATTGGCATATTTTTCAGCTAGGTTGTTATTTATGTATAAAAATGCTACTAGTTTTTTGCATGTTGATTTTTTATCCTGCAAGTTTACTTAATTCATTTATTAGTTCTAACAATTTGTGTGTGTGTGTGTGTGTGTGTGTGTGTGTGTATACTCTAGGGTTTTCTACATATAAGATCATGTCATCTGCAAATAGAAGTAATTTTACTTCTTTTTTTTTCCAATTTGGGTGCCTTTTGTTTTATTTTTTTCTTGTCTGATTACTCTTGCTAGTACTTCCAGTACCATGTTGAATAAAAATTGCAAAAGCTAACATCCTTACCTTGTGTAGGATCTTAGTAAATATCCTTTCAGTTTTTCTCCATTTATCATAACATTAGTTGTGAGTTTAAAAAAAAATGATCTTTATTATGTTGAGAAACTTTCCTTTAATACCTAAACAGTTGATGACTTTTATCAATACAGAATGTTGAACTTTGTCAAATGCTTTTTCTGTGTAAAGTGGGATAATTATGTGGTTTTTAGCTTTCATTCTGTTAATATGATGTACCACATTTATTGATTTGCATATGTTAAACCAAACTTGCATGCTGAGGGTAAATTCCACTTAATCATGATATATGACCTTTTTGATATGTAGATAAATTTGTTAATATTTTATTGAGGATTTCTGCATCAATGATTCTCAGAGAAAATGGCCTGTAATTTTCTTTTATTGTGATGTATCTGTCTGGCTTAGATATTAAGGATATACTTCTTTCATAAAATGTGTTTGGAAGTATTCCCTCTAGTTCTATTTTGTGGAAGGGTTTCAGGAGTATTAGTACTAATTTTTCTTTGAATGTTTGGTAGAATTTAGCTATGAAGCCATTTGCTTCTTGGCTTTTCTTTGTTGAGAGGTGTTTTATACTTCCTTAATCTCTTTATTTGTTTGTTCTGTTCAGTCTTCCTACTTCTTCCTGATTCAATCTCGGTAGGTTGTATTTTTCTAGGAATTTATCCATTTCCTCCAGGCTATTTAATTTGTTTATATATAATTGTTTATAATAGTCTTTTATGATCCTTTTTATTTCTGAGGCAACTGCTTTAATGTATCTACTTTCATTGGTGATTCTATTTATTGTTTTTCGTTTATTCTTAGTCTAGCTAAGGGGTTGTTGATTTTATTTTTGTTTAAAAAAATTCTTAGTTTTATTTGTTTTTCTATGGTATTTCCATTTTCTATTTGATTTATTTCTGTTTTGATCTTTACTATTTCCTTTCTTCTGTGAACTTTGAATTTAGTTTGCTCCTCTTTTTCCAGTCCCTTGAGGTGTAATGTTAGGTTATTTACATTGAAACTTTCTTCTTCTTGTTTTGTTTTGAGACAGGATCTCACTCTGTTGCCCATGCTGAAGTGCAGTGGCACAGTCTTGGCTCACTGAAACTTCCACTTCTGGGGCTCAAGAAATCCTCTCATCTTAGCCTCTGGAGTATCTGGGACTATAGGGATGCATCACCATGGCCAGCTGACTTTTGTAGTTTTTGTAGAGATGAGGTTTTGCCATGGTGCCCAGGCTAATCTTGAACTCCTGGGCTCAAGTTATCCACCTGCCTTGGCCTCCCAAAGTGCTGGGATTACTGGTGTGAGCCACCATCCCTGGCCCCTCTTTCTTGTTTTTAATGTAGACATTTTTTGCTATACACTTCCCTCTTGGAACTACTTTTGTTGCATCCTATAGGTTTTGTTATGCTGTGTTTTCATTTACATTTGTCTCAAGATACTGTAAAATTTCCCTTGTGATTTCTTGCTTAACCCATTGGTTGTTTTTTTACCCAGTCTTGCCTTCCCTTCCACAGATGTTGATTCTGACAACACAACCTTTCTATACTCTGATCTCCATCTTAAAGTCTTCTTGGCAAACCAACCTGTGCTTTCTTTTTTCACTCCTTTTCTCCTTTCAGTTACAATCTGACTTTTCTGCTTGTGTTTACAGCAAAACTGAAAATAATTTTTATATGCATTTTTTTTCACATTCTTACCTTCCATTCTCTCTTTTAACACACAGCAAATAGACTTTGTTACTGCTGCTCCATAGAAACTGTACTTGTCAAGGTCACCACAAATTCATCTTGTCAAGTCCCATAATCCTCATGTTAGATTGCCTCTCAGCAACGTCTGTCATAAATACTCTTCTTTTTCCTAAGGCTTTACTTGGTTCCTAGGACATCACACTCACCTGGTTTTTCTTTCTTCACTGGCTGTTTCTTCTCAGTGTCTTTTGCTGGGTCACCTTCATCATTCCAATCTTTAAATGCTGGTGAACTCCAGAACTTGATCCTTGACTTTCTTTTATTATTTGTCTTCAATTACTCTGTAGATCAAAACTCAGAAAACTTTTTCCATAAAAGACCAGATAGTAAATATTTTAAACTTTAGGGCAATATGGTTTCTGTTACAACTACTTAATTCTGCCATTGTAGTGCAAAAATTGCCATATATAATATATAAAAACAAATGTTTTTATGTTTTAATAAAAACAACCGATGGCCATATTCGGACTCAGGGTTATAATTTGTAAATCCCTGTTCTACATTACCTCCTCTGGTCCCACAACTTTAAATATCATTAGTGACTATCCTAAATTTTAGATTGAGGTAGTTAAGCTGCTACTTTTCATCTCTCAAAAGTAGTATGTATTAAAAGGAAACTTTTGACTTTTATTGATCTATTCCTCAACCCGTTTCTCTTCCAGTGTTTCTTACCAGCAATGTAAGTGACATTACCATTTATGCCTTATTGATATCACCTCATTACCTTTATCCTCCATTGCCAGCTGGGTTCAAGACATACCATTCGTTCATCTGGATTAGTTCAATAGTATTCAGCAGGCCTTTCTGCTTTCCCTCTAATTTCTCAAGAGTCTAGTCTTTGTAGAAAGGCAAAAAGAAATTTCTTTAAAAAAAAGAAAATTAGATATTAACATTTCCATCTCATTCTGAACAAATCTCAAGCTTCTTACCAAGACCCAGGAAGTCCTAAATGATCTGGTCTTTCCTCACCTTTGTGGTTTTGTGGTCTGTTTTTTCATGTTCATTTCCTCCCAGCCACACTTGTCTTTTTGGTGTTTTGAGTGTCCTGTTTCTTCTTGCCATGAGGTCTTTGCTGACCCCACTATTTGGAAATATTTCCCCCCAGTTTCTAACTTGCCTCATGTCCTTAACTAATTTGGGTTTTTGTTTAAATATCACCTCTTCAGAGAAAGACTTTTTGATTCCCTGTCTTAATAGATTCCCTCCGTCAGTTAACCAGTTACCTTTACTTGCTTTATCTTTTAAAAATAGTACTTATGAGTACCAAAAACTATCTTGTACATTTATTTCTTTATTTGTTGATTATCTCCCTCTACTACAATAAAGATTTGAGAGGGCAGAGACCATGTGTCATTTGTTTCTTGCTCTATGCATATAAAAGTATGTTGAATGTATCAGGAAAACAATAAAACTTTGTTACTGTTTTTCATTTAAACATGACATATTTACAGCATACATTTTTCTTTTGATCTTCTGAAATGCCATTATCATGCCTGTAAAGGAATAAACATGGTATAAACCCAGAAGTATCCAGTGGAAAAAAAGAGAAAAGGAAGGTGTAAGTAAACAGATGAGGCATGTCAACAAAATTTAGGAAGACGGAAAGCAAATGGATTAATGAAAACCACATCATCAGTGGGGTGGAAGCAAAAACCCAAATGACTGAAGGAGCATGAAGATCAGAAGAAACAAGGTGACTCATGTCACAAAACTGAGAAAAGACTCAGGAAAGTCACTTGGTATCTCATAAGGTAGTAATGAGGAGACAGCTGAAGAGAGGAGGATTCATCAAAAGTCAATTTTTTTAAAGTTTTACAATTCCAGCTATCTTTTCCTGGCTAGAATGCCAAGTGCTGCTCTTCCCCAAACTAGGCCAAAGAATGTGAGAAACTTACTTTTTGGAGAAGTGAAACTAACAATGATTTTGATGTGGGTACCCAGGACAAAGCTGAGGTTGGGATAAGACATGTATTAAAAATAGGAAACTTAAGCAAAAGTCTACAACCTGAATGGCAAGATTGCTAAGCTTCCTCTTCTACAACTTGAATTCCTTCAAGACGGAAGCTGGTTTATATGCCCAAAGTCAAGGAGAGTGAAAGATTTTTCTCTGTAAGAAATTGACCAGACTAAAACTGTACCAATATTGGCATTTGAGGGAATCTCCAATAATATGATCAGATATCTGTTTTAGCATCATTCAATGAGACCCATCAATCAGAAAGTCCCACTCACACAATCTGAAATTCAAATTAATTTTTCACTATCTTAAATCTCATTGATGAATGAATACTCAAGGACTGGCAGATATTTGAGTAAATCCTCTAACATGAAATGCAGAAACTGAAACAAACTAAAAATGGGAGCTCAAAAAATAGAAATTATATAAAGACCAGAAAAAAACTAAAAAAAAAAAAAGCTAAACAAATATAATGTTCTTATAGAAACAAAATAATAAACTGCATTCAAATAAAAACAAACAAAAGGTAGGATCTTATGAAAGAAGAGTACTCAGAAAATAAGAACAAGCTTTTGAAAATTAAATATATAATAGCAGAAACAAAATTTAAATAAGTGAAATAGAAGAAACATGTGTTAGTTAATTTGATACAGTAATTTAACTGGACCACAGGGTACCCAGATATTGGGTCAGACATTTTTCTGGATGTTTTTGACAGGGTGTTTTTGAATGAGATTGACATTTTAATCAGTAGATTAAGCAGGGTGCCCTCCGTAACAGGAGTGAGTCTCAACTAATCTACTGAAGGCCTGATTAGCACACACACAAAAAAAACCTGAGCTTCCCTTGAGAAAAAAAAAAAAAAACCTCTTCAAGAGACTGCTTTCAAACTTCATCTGCAACATCAGCTCTCCCTGGAACTCTGGCTGCCACCTTTGGACTCAAACTGGATCATAAATCCTTTTAAGTCTCAAACATGCTGTTCTACATTATAGATTTGGAAGACAGATAGAAAGATACATAGATAGATAGATAGGTAGATAGATAGATAGATAGACACACTCTCATCCTATTGATCCTCTTTCTTTGGAAATCCCTAATTAAGTAAATTTGGAGATACAAAAGAGCAATAATATAAAAATATGGAAAATAGGAGGGAATATACATAAAATCAAACCTTTTATACCATAATCTGTTTAATTGTAGTTCCAGAAATAGAAGACAGATGAAAAGAAAGAAGAAAAATCAGAGAAAAATGATAAATCTCAATGGAAATAAGTTTTATGTTGAAAGAGTCCACTAGATCTATCACACAATAGATCAGAGACAGCAAATTACGGCACATAGATTAAATTCAGACAGCCACTTATTCTTCTAAATAAAGTTTTATTGAAACACAGTCATGCCCACTTGTTTAATAATGCCTGCAATTACTTTCACACTACAATGGCAGAGTTGAGTAATTGAGATAGAGAACTTATGGCCTGCAAAGCTTACAATATTTACTCTCTGGATCCTTCCAAGAAAGCTTTGTTAACTTCTGCAGTAGATCAAAAGATATACATAAGAAAGAACATCACCACAAACTTTCAGAACCCCAGAAATATAAAGGAAAAACAAAAAGTTATAGGAAGGTGTAATAGGGCATAAAAAAGTATACGAAAAATGAATATTATTAGAATTTTCATCTGCATGTAATGCATGTGATATGTTAAAACTTCTAATGGAAAAATATTTGCAACTTTAATTTCTAAATGAGAATTATCTCTACATGTTAGTTTTTAAATGAAACCAAGTTTAGACATCTGCGATCTTGAAGAATTTACCTTTTATTCTTATTTTTTCCAAAAATATTTTGGAGGATATGCTCCAAAAAAAGAGACAGTAAACCAAGAAAAAGGAAAACAAGAACTCAAGAAATATTAGTTCCAATGTAGGAGAAAAGAGGAAATATAAATCGCTAGGACTGTGAAGATGAAAAATCTCAGGATAACAAATGATTAAAAGGCTTAGGGAACAATTAATCCAGGTAGAATCCAGAAGACAGAAAGAAGATGCTGGAAGAGATATATTCAAGTTTTAAGACATTATAACTGATTAAGTAACTACTGGTTTTGACCACACATTTTTAAATGGAAAAAGCATTATTGAAAGGGGTTCCACTGAAAATAAAGGTGTGATGTTTAATTTTATGTGTCAACATGACTGGGCTGAGTGATGCCCAGATAGCTGGTAAAACATTTGTAGGTGTGTTTGTGAGGATGTGATATGATTCAGCTCTGCATCCCCACCCAAATCACATGTCGAATTGCAATTCCCAGTGCTGGAAGAGGGGCCTGGTGGAAGGTGATTGAATCACGGAGACAAACATCCCCCTTGCTGTTCTCAAGGCAATCATTAACACCAATAAAAACAAACAAACAAAAAGTATACCAAAACAGAAATGTGATCACAGAGCATAAACTGGTGGTTTAGTGTCTTAGTCCATTTATACTGCTATAACAAAACACCTGAGACTGGGTAATTTATAATAAACAGAACTTTACTTCTCATAGTTCTGTTTTTTTTTTTTTAACTTTCATTTTAGGTTCAAGAGTACATGTGCAGGTTTGTTATATAGGTAAATTGCATGCTGTGGGAGTTTGGCATATACATTATTTTGTCATCTAGGTAATAAGCATAGTATCTGATAGGTAGTTTTCCAATCATCACCCTGTTCCCATCCTCCACCCTCAAATAGGCCCCCATGTCTCGTTCCCTTCTTTGTGTCCATAGCTACTTAAGGTTTAGCTCCCATTTATAAGTGAGAATAGGTGGTGTTTTGTTTTCTGTTCTTGTATTAGTTTGCTTAGGATAATGGCTTCCGGTTCCAACATTATCTTGTTCTTTCTTACGGCTGCACCGTATTCCACGGCGTGTATCACATTTTCCTTATCCAGTCTACCACTGATGGACATTTAGGTTGATTCCATGTCTTTGCTGTTGTGAACAGTGCTGTGATGCACATACGCATGAATGTGTCTTTATGGTAGAATGACTTATATTCCTTTGGGTATATGTCCAATAATGGGATTGTTGGGTCAAACGATAGTTTTGTTTTAAGTTCTTTGAGAAATCACCAAATTGCTTTCCACAATGGCTGAACTAATTTATATTCCTGCAAGCAGTGCATAAGCCTTCTCTTTTCTCCACAACCTCACCAGCATCTGTTGTTTTTTGACGTTATAGTAATAGTCATTTTGACTGGTATAAGATGATATCTCATTGTGGTTTTTGATTTGCATTTCTCAAAAGATTTAATCTGGGTATATCCTAGACCTATTAGAGTGGTTTAATTATTTAAATCAGAAATTGTGATATAATTAAACTTATAAGATCATGATTGAAAGATGATGTGTGTGTTTGCAAAAAATATAAATCCGTGTGTTCTGTAAGAACTCAAAAGAAAATGTAACAATAATGAAATAAATTATATATTTTCTAAGAAAAGGTAAGAGAGCTAAAAAGTGCAAATCCAAAGCTGATAATCCAAGGAACAAAAGGGGATTGTTACCTCTTTTTAAAATGTTTTGGTCTTTTAAAAATACATAATGTGGTACTTTCATAATTTAAAAAAATTGTTTAAAGAAAAATGGAATAGATCTATCAAACAAATGAGACAATTCTGACTTTCCCTGGACTAGGCTGAATTTGGCCAACTCACCCTCACAATATTTAAAAAAAAGAATTAAATGGTATCCACATTAATTAAATGAATCCAGTGCATAGTAAGTCTTCACAAAAACACAGCTAATCTACTTCTTATAAAAAGGAAGGGGTAAAATTTAGTTAATATGATTTAGTTTGATTATAAGAATAAATTAGCTTATGAATATTCTGGTTTCATAAAATAATTTCTAGAGTCTAAGAAATGCAATCGTTCTTCTGCCAGCTTCAATAAATTGGTGACTAGACTAACCGTAGACACACTTCCTCCCCATTCTCAGTCATCAACTTTCTAGCCATCCATCACTTAATGGGCTGCTGAGAACCCTACAGGAGTTCAGAAAACAATTGCCAACTGACTGTCTTGCTAGGATGAGCTATGGCACCACTAGAGAGAAGGAAGTAAAACTGATTTATAAGAGGCCAACATTTACAAAACACAATTCCACTGGGTTAGTTACAACTATTTAACTTCCCAAATAAAAATAAAGGGCTTACTAAGTAACAAATTATATTTTCAAAGGAGCCAAAAAAATTCTTGCTAGTAGATGATATTGCAATTTTGCTTTATTTTATATCTTTAAAGATTCTGTGTTTTTCTAAGATGCTGTATTATGCTTCAGAAATATGTCTCTTCTCTGATGGGATGTATTCTTTCATGAATTAAAGCCATTTTTTTCTTTTCTTCCGGAAGTGGTTGATACTGAATATATTTATGACTCATCAAAACATGATAGCTTATGACTCTTGCTCATAGAAACCCTTATGTCTGAGAGGCATGCTTTTCCAAATATGGGCATAACTTTTTTTTCTTCTGTTACTGATGAAGCTCACTGTTCATCCTAAGGATCAAAGGCCATGGGTGGCCTTGCTTTTACTCAGGTTTCTAGGAAAGGGGGTAAAGAGCGGTGTTTGCATCTCCACCTATGATAAATAAAACTTGCAATTGAGAATGAATTTTTAATCATTTAAAATGTATTACAGACTTACTATGTCTAGATATTGGTAGAGATGAGAATAAAATGGCACAATCTCTGATCTAATGGAGGTACAAGCACATATACACATAATTGCATACGTCTGTGAGAAAGACGGTGATAAAGGAAAGCAAAAATTATAATGAAACATCCAAGATGAGAGTCTAAACAGGCCTGATAGCCTCTCTGAGAAAGGAGGAAGAAAGAGCAAGTGAGAGCTCCCTTGAGAAGTGTATAGACCAAATAAGGACTGTGGGAGGCACATTGAATATTTACTTACTGTTTCCTATCAAATAAATACTATTACTTTTATTCTCATTTTTAAAAGATGCAAACAGACATTTAGAGTGAAATGGCTTATCCACAATGGTTACTTCCAAAGCATTAAAGTGCTTTTAGGAAAACAGACATAAAATATCTCACAGCAATCCCCAAGAAAAAGGTCTAACACAAATCCTCTTTGCTGTGACCTGAGTTGTTTCTGAAAATAAATAGATAATATTTAATTCAGGGTAATATTTTAATTAATGGGAATTAAAATATGAATTCTTATCTGGTTTTAATGAAGATTTTTACTTAGTGACTGGTTTAAATGCTTGGAAATATGTATATATATATATATATATATATGGATGCACATAGCTTCCACCCTTGAAAACATCATGGGCTATTGGGCTAGAGCCTGGAACAGTCATCAGGTTTTGTTACCTTCATTCCCTTCATTCTATTTCCAATGCAGCAACCATCATTTTTTATCTATACTTTTGTTACAGCTTCCTTTCCCATCTTACTTTCAACCTGTTCAGTGTAGCTAGAATGATCCTTTGAAATTCTTTGGTTGCATATGTGAGTTTTATGAAGGAAAAGTAAATGTATCTCTGGTTTCATTCTTTCCAATATCAACAGAATTCAGTGAAAACAAAAAGGAGAAACATGAACTGTATGCTTCTGTCTCTCATTTTTATTTTCCCTTCTTGCACATACATATACATACTATTCCATAATAGAAGGGATTAGACTGTGAGTTGATGAGTTCTTCTACTACTCCTAGGACTTTTCTCCCACCACCACTAATTTTTCTCAAAACTGATAAAGAAAAAAACTAATCTTTTTCAATGAAGATTACAATAGAAGGGGAAACAGCATAGAATTTAGACTAATTCCTACAAAAAGAAAAGGTAAAACAAAACTTACAAAGGGAAGGGAATTGAATAATTTTGACAATCTTATCAGATAAAATTTTATTTGTTACCAAATATTTGGCTGAATTTATAAAATGTGAACAATTTTTTTTTATGATTTAAGGGATCCAAAAATATTTACAGATATAAGGAACAACAAAAGTACAAACAAACAAACAGATAAATACAGCAAGGCAGCAAGCAAGATCAGTAATAAAAGTGAAAAATGTAACAGTCATTTAAACCTGCATTAAAAGCATCATTTCTGGGGAGGAGTCCATCAAGATGGCTGAGTAGAAACAGCTCCGAGTCACAGCTTCCAGTGAGAGAGATGCAGAAAATGAATGATCTCTGCATCTCCAAACGAAGTACCAGGTTCATTTCAATGGGTCTGGTTGGACAGTGGGCATAGCCCAAAGAGAGAAAAACTGAGGTGCGGTGAGGCACTGCTTCACCCAGGAACTGCATCTAACCAGAGGATTGGGGGCTTCCCCTTCCGGCACACTGGTCCAGATACTCCCCTTCTCCCAAAGCCTCTGCAACCCACAGAGCAGGAGCTGAAAAGCGCCTGAATTACCTGTGCAGAGCTGATTAGCAGCCCTGGCCATTGCCACAGATTGTTGGCACTGATCTAGGCAGATGCATAGCCAGGAGAGCCCATAAGACAGAGCTACCAGCTCCCTGGAGAAAGGAGGTGCTAAAAGTAGGGAGACAGGTGATAGGCTAGGTGGGTCCCTCCCCAACAAAGCCCAGCAGGCTGAGGGCTTCCCAGCCAATACATCAGTCGCACTCAACCCAGAAGGATCAAGCTCAGTAGGGGAAGGGCATCTGCCATTACAGAGGCGGGTCTAATCTCCCAGTGTAAACAAAAGACACAGGAAGCAGCTGGACTGAGACTGTGGCAGCCCAGTAGAACCTCTACAGGCAGACAAGGGACAGTCTGCAGCCTCAAGTGGCTCCTTGAGATCAAAGCTAGATAAGTCCACAAAGATGGGAAGAAACCATCACAGAAAGGATGAAACCATCAAAGACCAGAATGCCTCTCCTCCTCCAAGGGATTGCAACTCCCCACCAGCAAGGGAAAAAAACAGGATGGAGAATGAAGTTGACAAATTGACAAAAGCTGGCTTCAGAAGGTGGGTAATAACAAGCTTCTCTGAGCTAAAGGAACATGTTCTAACCCAATACAAAGAAATTAAAAACTTTGAAAAAGGTTAGACAAAATGCTAATGGGAATAACAAGATTAGAGAAGAACATAAATGACTTGATGGAGCTGAAAAACAGCACAAGAACTTTGCAAAGAGTACAAAAGTTTCAATAGTCAAATCGATCAAGCAGAAGAAAGAATATCAGAGATTGAAGATCAACTCAATGAAATAAAACAAGAAGGCAAGACTTTCTCTAGTAAAGAGTAAAAAGAAATGAACAAAGCTTCCAAGAAAAATGGGATTATGTGAAAAGACCTAATCTACACTTGAACGGTGTACCTGAATATGATAGAGAAAATGAATCCAAGCTGGAAAACACTCTCCAAGATATTATCCAGGAGAACTTCCCCAACCTAGCAAGGCAGACAAACATTCAAATACAGGAAATACAAAGAACACCACAAAGATATTCCTCAAGAAGAGCAACCCCTTGGCACATAATCATCAGATTCACCAGGGTTGAAATCAAGGAAAAAATGCTAAATGCAGCCAGAAAGAAAGGTCGGGTCACCCACAAAGGGAAGCCTATCAGACTCACAGCGGATCTCTCGGCAGAAACCCTACAAGCCAGAAGAAAATGGGGACCAATATTCAAAATCCCTAAAGAAAAGAACTTTTAAACCAGAATCTCATATCCAGCCAAACTAAGCTTAATAAGTGAAGGAGAAATAAAATCCTTTACAGACAAGCAACTACTGAGAGATTTTGTCATTACCAGACCTGCCTTACAAGAGCTTCTGAAGGAAGCACTTAACATGAAAAAGAATAACCAGTACCAGCCACTACAAAAATATACCAAATGGTGAAGACCAACAATGCAATGAAGAAACCACGTCAATTAATGGGCAAAAAAACCAGCCAGTAACAAAGGGCAGGATAAAATCCACACATAACAATATTAACTTTAAATGTAAATAGCCTAAATGTCCCAATCAAAAGACAGAGACTGGCAAACTGGATAAAAAGGCAAAACCTATCGTTGTGCTGTTTTCAGGAATCCCATCTCATGTGCAAAAACACACATAGGCTCAAAATAAAGGGATGGAAGATTTACCAAGCAAATGGAGAGCAAAAAAAAAAGCAGGGGTTGCAATCCTAGTTTCTGATAAAACGGACTTCAAACCAACAAAGATCAAAAGAGACAAAAAAGGGCATTACATAATGGTAAAAGGATCAATACAACAAGAAGAGCTAACTATCTTAAATATATATGCACTCAATACAGGAGCACCCAGATATATAAAGCAAGTTCTTAACCACCTACAAAGAGACTTAGACTCTTACACAGTAATGGTGGGAGACTTTAACATTCCACTCTCGATATTAGACAGATCAAAGAGACAGAAAATCAACAAGCATATCCAGGACTTGAACGCAGATCTGGACCAAGCAGACCTAATAGACACCTACAGAACTCTCCACCCAAAATCCACAAAATATTCATTCTTTTCAGCACCATATTGTACTTACTCTAAAATTGACCACATAATTGGAAGTAAATCACTCCTCAGCAAATGCAAAAGAACAGAAATCATAACAGTCTATCAGACCACAGTGCAATCAATCAGGATTAAGAAACTCACTCAAAACTGCACAACTACACGGAAACTGAACAACTTGCTCCTGAATGTCAACTGGATAAACAATGAAATGAAGGCAGAAATAAAGATGTTCTTTGAAACCAATGAAAATGAAGACACAACATACCAGAATCTCTGGGACACATGTAAAGCAGTGTCTAGAGGGAAATTTATAGCAATAAATGCCCACATCAGAAGAGAGGAAAGATCTAAAATCAACACCCTATCATCAAAATTGAAAGTGCTAGAGGAACAAGATCAAAAACACTCAAAAGCTAGCAGAAGACAAGAAATAAATAAGATCAGAGCAGAACCAAAGGAGATAGAGACAAAAATCTCCTCAAAACAATAAAACTAAGAGCTGGTTTTTTTGAAAAAATCAACAAAATAGACAGTCCACTAGCCAGACTAATAAAAAATAAAAGAGAGGAGAATCGAATAGATGCAATAAAAAATGATAAAGAGGATATCACCACCAAAGCCACAGAAATACAAAACATCATCAGAGATTACTACAAACAACTCTATTCACACAAACTAGCAAATCTGGAAGAAATGGATAAATTCCTGGACACCCTCCCAAGACTAAGCCAGTAAGAAGTTGAATCCCTGAATAGACCAATAACAAGATCTGAAGTTGAAGCAGCAATTAATAGCCTACCAACAAAAAAAAGTCCAGGTCCAGATGGGTTCACAGCTGAATTCTGCCAGGTGTACAAGGAGGAGTTGGTACCATTGCTTCTGAAACTATTCCAAACAATACAAAAAGAGGGAATCCTCTCTAACTCATTTTATGACACCAACATCATCCTGATACCAAAAAGTGGCAGAGACTCAACTAAAAAAGAAAACTTCAGACCAATATCCACAACATCAATGCAAAAATCTTCAATAACTAATGGAACAGAACAGAGGCCTCGGAAGAAACATCACACATCTACAACCATCTGATCTTCGACAAACCTGACAAAAATAAGCAATGGAGAAAGGATTCCCTGTTTAATAAATGGTGTTTGGAAAACTGGCTAGCCATCTGCAGAAAGCTGAAACTGGGCCCCTTCCTTATACCCTACACTAACATTAACTCCAGATGGATTAAAGATTTAAACATTAAACCTAACACCATAAAAATCCTAGAAGAAAACCTAGGCAAAGCCATTTAGGACATAGGCATAGGCAAGGACTTCTTGACTAAAACCCCAAAAGCAATGGCAACAAAAGCCAAAATAGACAAATGGGATCTAATTAAACCTAAGAGTTTCTGCACAGCAAAAGAAACAATCATTAGAGTGAGCTGACAACCAACAGAATGGGAAAAGATTTTTGCAAGCTACCCATCTGACAAAGGCCTAATATCCAGAATCTACAAAGAACTAAAGCAGATTTACAAGAAAAAAGCAAACCCATTCAAAAGTGGGTGAAAGATATGAACAGACACTGTTCAAAAGAAGATACTTATGAGGCCAAGAAGCATATGAAAAAAAGCTCATCATCACTTGTCATCAGAGAAATACAAATCAAAACCACATTGAGATACCATCTCATACCAGTTAGAATAGTGATCATATAAAATATCAGGAGACAACAGATGCTGGAGAGAATGTGGAGGAAAAGGAACAACACTGTTGGTGGGAGCGTAAATTAGTTCAACCATTGTGGAAGACAGTAAGGCCATTCCTCAAGGATCTAGAAATAGAAATTCCATTTGACCCGGCAATCCCATTACTGGGTATAAACCCAAAGGATTATAAATTGTTCTATTATAAAGACACATATACACATACATTCATTGCAGCACTGTTTAAAATAGCAAAGACCTAGAACCAACCCAAATGCCCACCAATGATAGACTGGATAAAGAAAATGTGTCACATATACACCATGGAATACTACGCAACCATAAAAAAGGATGAGTTCATGTTCTTTGTAGGGACATGGATGAATCTGGAAACCGTCATTCTCAGCAAACTGACACAGGAACAGAAAACCAAATTCCACATGTTCTCGCTCATAGGCAGGTGTTGAACAATGAGAACACATGAACACAGGGAGGGGAGCATCATACACTGGGGTCTATTTGTGAGGGCTAAGGGAGGGTCATCAGGGGATGGGGAAGTTGGGGAGGGATAACATGGGGAGAAATGCCAGATATAGGTGACAGGGGGATGGAGGCAGCAAACCACCTTGCCATGTATGTACCTATGCAACAATCTTGCATGATCTACACATGTACCCCAGAACCTATAGTACAATTTAAAAAAAAGCACCATATTTATTGGTGGAAATAAGATCAGAGCTAGGCAGACTTAAGAAAACTGACCTAAAGAAATACAAAGCAGTTTAAAAACATTAGAAAAGAAAACGTTTATGAAAGACAAACAAAGGAGATAAAATATACATGTAATTGGTGTCACTCTGAATGCAATCAGGATGATTGAAATGAAAGAAAATGAAAACAAATCAAATATTTGAGTATATCTCTCTTTTGTAGAAAATGTCAATATATTTCCAATTCTTGGCTTGGTGTGGTGGCTCATGCCTGTAATCCCAGCACTTTGGGAAGCTGAAGTGGGAAGAACACCTGAAGTCAGGAGTTCGAGACCAAGTGGTTTTGTGTTCTCAAAATTAGGAGTTTGGCTTTGAGGTGTAGCAATCTATCAATGGTATAGTCACACTGTACTGTGCCCAGTAGACAATTTTTTCAACCCTCAGCCTTCCTCAGACCCTTCCATCTTTTGTAGTCTCCAATGTCTGTCATTCCACTCTGTGTGTTGATAAAATGATTTTTGATAAGTCAATAGAAAAATAATTTATTTTAAAATATATGAACATAATATTGGGTAAAAATATTTGGGACCATAAAATCACAGTTCTTAGATGAGGTTCTAGAGCTTCCTAAATGTTTTCCTGTGAAATAAATTTAGTATTTCTCAAAAAGAAATTCTGTGATCTAATAAATAGTTTTCTTAGACTATTACTTTAAAAGGACTTTTCAAGGTTCTAAACATCCTGAAATGCAATGTGATTTTCTAAGAGTGGGCTATTATATGTATCATTTCCCATACTTTTTGGCCTGGAAACATTTTGTTTTTTGCTCAGTGTTCATTAACATCTCTCACAATAGTTGCTCTGAGGAAGTCATATTGGGAATTACTATATTAGAAAATACAGAGATTTGTGCCTATTACTTATATGAGCAACTATTGGTAACTTCTGCTAAGTTAAAAGAATAACAGAAAATTTGCCAGTGTCTTTCCTTTCTCTGATGAAAAATTAATGTATCAGAACAGAAGCCAGTGAGAGTAACAACTTGGGTCATGGTGGTTATTTGAACTTGGAAGTTGTGATGATTGAGTTTGGGTGTAAACTGGACTGGACTAAAGAACACCCAGATAGCTGGTAAGTAATTAATTATTCTCAATGCTTCACTAGGCACTAAGCTGGTCCCTTTTCTGCTAAAAGGGAAACCCAGGTATTTTGGCATTTGATTAGAATAATTGTGTTGCTTTAGGTGTGTCTGTGAAGGTGTTTCTGAAGATGATTGATGTTTGAGTTGGCAGACTGAGCAGGAATGAGCTGCCTTCAATGTGGGCAGTCAGATAAGCCAATCAGCTAGAGGCTTGAATGGAAAAAATCTTGAAGAAAGGGTGACATTTTGCTTTCTTTTCCTGCTGTTGGACATCAGAACTCCAGGTTATTTGGCCTTTGGACCCCAGAACTCACGTAAGTGGCCCCCTGGGCTCTCAGGCCTTCAGTCTTGGACTGAGAGTCACCCCACCATCATCCTTGGTTCTATAGCTTTCAGATTTGGACTGAGTGACACTACCAGCTTCCCTGTTCTGAGGCATTTGGATTTGGACTGAGCCACACTAGAGGCCTCCTTGTTTCTCTGGCTTGCAGACAGCCTATTGCAGAACTTATTAGTCTTCATAGTGGAGTGAGCTAATTTAGCTCATAAATTCCTTTTCCTTTCTCTCTCTTCCTGTCTGTATATACACATCTGTCTATCTATCAATTTATCTATCTATCTATCATCTATCATCTATCTATCTATCTATCTATCTATCTATCATCTATCTACCTATCTAGATATTCTATCAGTTGTTTCTCTCTGAAGAACTCCTACTAAGACAGGAGTCAAATGTCAGTGCTTAGTGCTTAGATATTTCTCTCTCTTCCTGTCTGTATATACACATCTGTCTATCTATCAATTTATCTATCTATCTATCTAGATATTCTATAAGTTGTTTCTCTCTGAAGAACTCTCACTAAGACAGGAGTCACACGTCAGTGCCTAGTGCTTAGATATTTCTTCTTACTTGAAGTCTTTGTTTCTATAACCATCTCCATAAGATTATGGTGCATTCTATCATTCCTGTTATTACCACTGATGAAGATATGGCTATGAATCAGCTTTGAACTTGCCTAGGACTTTTAGGAGTCTGTCTGTGCTCCATAAAGTTAGAATGCTATGCAGACTGAGTCAATATTTATAACATTTAATTCTGAACAATTCCTGTATCCCAGCTATTCTTATTGTCTCGATTCAACTACATATAAGCTCTCCCCTAGACAGATTCTCCTTTTGGCTATTCCCTCATTCTTAAATTTGCTGAATAATTTTCTAGACTCAGCTCAGCACCATTCCCTTTGGAGAAACACAGAAGGGCAGCATCTCTCACCTTAGCTAAGGCTCATGACCTCTTGGATATACCTAGGTTCATCTCTACCAAAATTCCTATGTCCTAGGTACTTAGTTTTGTATTGGTGAATACAAAGATATCCAATCAGATTAATGTGCTTATGCATATTCTTTGGGCAACCACATAAATAGGATTCTAGACAAAATATAACACACTTACACTTGTACTTGCCATACTTTATGTCAATATTTAAAAATATTACCAAAACTCAATGTTTACCAAAAATTTTCCAAAATCTCACGGTTTACTGCCAATAGCCCTTACTGTCTACTTACAAATTATCAACCTAAATGTTCATCAATGGTAGATGGGATAAAGGAAATGTAATACATATACACCATGGGATATTATGCAGCCATGAAAAAGAACAAGATCGTGGCTTTTGCAGGAGCGTGGATAACCTAATGCAGGAACGGAAAATTGAATACTGCATGTTCTCACTTAAAAGTGGGAGCTAGATGATGAGAACACATAGACACATAGAGGGGAACATCAGACACTGGGGGAGCTTATTAGAGGGTGGGATGAGGGAGTGGATCATAAAAAATAACAAGTACTAGGCTTAATACCTGAGTGATGAAATAATCTGTACACAAAACACCCAAGTCATGAGTTTACCTATACAACAAATCCAGACATGTACCCCTGAACTTAAAATAAAAGTTGAAAAAAAAGTTGCACCAACCCTCCAAATTTTGCATTTGTTTTTTTTTTTTTTTTTTCTTTTTTGAGACAGAGTCTCACTCTGTCACCCAGGATGGAGTGCAGTGGTGTGATCTCAGCTCACTGCAACCTCCGCCTCCTGGGTTCAAGCAATTCTCCATCTCAGCCTCCCAAGTAGCTGGGATTACAGGTGCTTGCTACCTTGCCCAGCTAATATTTTTAATTTTTTTAGTAGAGAGAGGGTTTCACCATGTTGGCCAGGCTGGTCTCGAATTCCTGACCTCAAGTGATCTGTCTGCCTCAGCCTCCGAAAGTGCTGGATTACAGGCATAAGCCACCATGCCTGGCCAATTCTGCGTATTTTTAAGAGAAGTATTTCATCCCCAGGAAATGACAAAGATGATTAAAGGTTTTACATGATACCCTCTGGGGTCTCATTCATTAATTTAGCAGATATTTATTGCATGCCTACAATATGCCTGACACCGAACTAAGGATATAATGTATAATTATTAAAAACACACACACAAGCCTGGTCTTCTTTTCATAAGGGCTTACAATTTAATTGAGGAGAGCAAATTAAACAGGCAGTTACAATATAGCATGTTAAGTGCTAATATAGATGTCAAGACAGATCATTGCGAGAGGGCATGTTTGAGGGTTCCAGTTTTTTCAATGAGTGGGAGAAGAGTATTTAGGCAAGGTTTTTCAGAGAAGGTAACATCTAATCTGAGATATGAAGAATGAGAAGTTAGCCGAGCAAGTTTAGTCAAGCAAGTACAGGACTAGAGATGAGGATGAAGGGGAAGGGGAGCCCATTGACAGAAAGGGAGGGGGCTCCAAGAGTACTGCAGTAACCAGGAAAATCATGTATGAAAATATCAAGGGTGTAATTTGGTTTTGGGGACCATAAGGGGTGGAAGAAGAGTAAATGAAGCTGGAGAGAGCAATGTGAAGGCCACAGCAAAAAGAAAGCTTGGTGCTATTGTGAAATAGAAGAGAACTTGAAATGTTCCCAACAAATAGAAATTATAAATACTCAGGATGATGGATACCCAAAAGACCCTGGCTTCATCATTATACGTTCTGCGCATGTAACAAAATACACATGTACCCTATATAAATGTACAAATATCTTTTATTGATAAAAAAAAGAAAAAGAAAACTTGGTGCACTAGCAAGGTCCTTAATATGACTATTCTAAGGACCTGTTCTAGTCTTTTAAAGCAGAAAATCAATGTGATTGGGTTTGCATTGTAGAAATTTCCTCACACCTCTCAAAATGGAAGGTGAATTACGGTTTTCAAAAGAGTGATAATAAACAATGGAAGATTTATAAGAGGTGTCTCCTGGGTTCTCTCCAAAGCTGCATGTTTTCTGAATGCTACTTGGTTTTTATCCTCCGGGCAGCTTTTAGTCAGTCCCTTTTGAGTGACCAGGCCCACCCACAAACCTTGGCTTGGGCAGCTGGGTTTGTAGCATGGAAGAGACATAGTCAGATGTCAACAGTATATCTCTTTTTGTTTCTCCTTTGTAGAAATCAAAACCCTTAAATCATTAGACGTGTTGGAGAAGAGAATGTTGGGATGACATTATTCATGGACAGAAGAAACATGAACTTTTTACTTGGGTAGTGGCATAAGCAGCCTCTCTTGGCCTAGAAGGGATTGCATGGAGCAAGAAAGGTGGACATCTCTCTGAATTGAGTGATTGATCCACACAGGGGTCCCTAGGCTAGAAAACAAATGCCTTGGATATTAGTTGGCTCTTATTCAAAAGTGCTAAAGCCCTTTTCTATCCAAGGGAAGCTACATTTCTCCTCAGGTATAGCAATTTCCAATTACTTTAATAGGAGGAAGAAATAGAGGAAATTTCACAAAACGACAGCCAGGCCCCTTTGGGAGTCTTGTTCTGAATGCTCCTCACCTCTGAGCAACTTGTGTACTGCCCACCCACAGACTCCTTTATGAAGTTCGGCCAGCAGAGCCCCCAGCCCCCAGAGGGAAACGGCCTAATTAGAATCACACTTCACGCTGCCAAATTGGATATGTTAGTCTCAGCTCCAAGAATGTCTTGGAAAAGTATCTGGAGTTGAGTGAGTCTTTCCCAGAAGGGATTTTTTTTTGTTGTTGTTGTTGCAACAAATGGCAAATTCAGCAGATGGAGGGGAGAGGAATCTTGGTTTGAAATTTCCTGCCGGTCCATGGCTCACTTCTCTTGCTTTCTTTCTATGCCCGTTTCTTGTCATATGTTATTGGACTTCCATCTCCTCCTTTTACATGAATGTTGCAAGGATGACAAGATGAAATATTTATCATCAAACACCACATCTGTGTAGCACAGAGATAAAGCATAAGAGAATTAGACACGGCAAAGCTTATGTTTGATTTCTGTCTTTTGAGAGCTGAGCAAGGTACTTCATTATTGAAATCACATTTTCCCTATGTGTGAAATGGGGGTAATAAATGCCCCACACAGGGGTAATGTGGTTGGCACATTCTGAGTACTAGAGAAATGATTGCTATTATTATTATAATTATCAGATTTCTTTGTATTACCAGAGTATTATCAATAAATAATTTGAGAAAGACATTAAAATATTATCAATTATCCTTGAATGTTTTTCCATGAGCTAAATGTTGGACCTAAGAAAAGTAGTTCTGCCTCCATGAGTCTCAATGTTGTCATAAAAAGAGGAATTTTGAAGAGCCAATCTGTAAGAACTCTTCTAGATCTAATGCTCTGCAATTCAGATTAACCAAGATTGACATTCATTGTTCACTTAACCATTTATTCAACAAGAACTTCAATACAAATTTAATGTTTATTTAGTCCATAGTATGTACCGTACACTATATTCAGCAGTGTACATAGATTAACTCAGGAAGTACTCATAACAATACAATTTATGATTAAAAAATGCTTTATCTTCTGTTTCCAAGTTTGCTGAAAGTCTTACTCTCTTCTATTCAATCTATGCTTTTTGGCATAAAGACAGTAATTCTAAACAAAGTTCTTAAGTGCATAATTGAAGAGAAAATAATAACTAATATTTATTAAATTGGGTGCCTTTTATGTGCCAGATACTATGTTCAATTCTTGGCAGGCTGCATTGGACACATCTTCTGTGCCATATTGGGTTTTATTAGTGCTAATCCCTCCTAGACTTCAAATGCTGGTAGCACGTCAGCAATCACAGCAAATCACATCCTTCTTTAAGGGTTATTCACAAGCTTGCCTCTATGGCCATAATGGTTAATTTTATGTGTCAACTTGACTGGGCTAAGGGTTGCACAGATAGCTGGTAAGACATTATTTTTGGGTGTGTCATTGAGAATGTTGCATTGGAATTTGTGGACTGAGTAAGGAAGATCAACCTTACCAATGTAGGTGGGCATCATTAATAGGTTGAGAGCCTGATATAACAAAAAGGTGGAGAAAGGGTGATTTTCTTCTTGTTTCTTCTACTAGAGCATCCATTTTCTCATGCCCTTGGACATCATTCCTCTGGTTCTTGGGCCCTTAGACTCCAGACTTATACTAGTGGGGTCCCCCATCTCAACTCACAACAGATTCTCCAGCCCTTATAGTTAGATTGGGAGCTATACCACTGGGAGAACCCTACCCATTGTTCTCAGGCCTTTGGACTCAGACTGAATTACACTACTGGCTTTCCTCGTTCCCCAGCTAGCAGATGGCAGGTGGTAGGATTTATTGGCTTTCATAGTCACGCGAGCCAATTTCCATAACAAGCATTATACCTGTATCCATATTTATGTATATATCTATATTTATATCTATATCATCTATATCTATATCCTATTGGTTACGTTGTTATGTTTCTCTTCTCTGTAAACCCTAACTAATACAATGGCCAACAAGATCTGGTTGGGTCTGTCTGACTCCTTTTGGAGCTGACCAGCAGCTTCCCCAGGAGGATCAGTCCCTTACCCCTTGAATTTCCTTGCAAAGCCAAACTCACCAACTACATACCCTGAATTTCAGGTTTTTCTTTCCATTTCCAGATATGGATGAAATGCACAGCATGGAGTGTGGGTTGGGGTGGGAAATTAAGTTTTCTGAGCAACTGTCCAAAGGGATAGATAGGGCAGTCCAGAAATATGGAGTATTAATTATGGATAACAGAAGCCAAAAGAATAAATACTAGCCCATGGAATGCTGTGAGATGTGGATTCTTTATAGTACTGCCTAGAGATGGCTCATATGGCCATGTGGGTACACCTCTCATGGTACAGCTGTGTCTCTCTACAGTTCATCATGAAACAGGTGAACAGCATAGCAATGTGTTACTTTGGATTTCTGTCCACCTTTCCATGCCTCACTTTCTTTTTCCTACATTCTTGCTACCCTGGGATTGTATCTGCCAAAAGTCAGCATTTTCACCTGCTTCTTGCAACAAGTTTGTTTTCTGGAGAACCTGGACTAAAACCATACGATATTATATCTACTTCTCACAATAACCCTATGGTACAGGAACTATTTTTATTCTCAATTTACACAGGAGAAGAAAGGTTTGAAAATATAAGATGAATGGGTCAACATCACAAAGTAAAAGCAAAAGGAAGAATTAGTACGTTAACTAAGGGCTGTCTTATTTCGACACCAACATCCTGAAACATTTATCCTATAGCTGTGGTAAATTAAGTTGTAATAAGAACATGTAATCTGTTTATTGAATATTTATTGAATATCTCCTATGAGTCAAATACTCTCTAGGGTGTAGAAAATGAACGGTAGGTAATATAAATACTATCTAGACCTTTAAGATACTTTATATTTTTGAACACATGTATTAGGGTAAGCAACATTAGTTGCTATTGGAAATACCACAGTCTCAGTGGTAAGTACAATAAAATTTACTTTTTATTCCAATCACAGTACAATGAGAGTAATCACCGACCTTATATATTTAATAATGAAATCAAGGATAAGTTCAAGATGGTAAGATAATGTAGACAAGATCCAGACCATTAGAAGGACAGAGAGATATGCTCTAAATTTGAGCTGACTTTCTAAAGAATGAGTAGGAATTGGCCAGGTGAAGTGGATTGGTTAAAGCATTTTTTAAATTTTAAAAAATTAATTAATTAATTTTTGAGACACAATCTCACTCTGTCACCCAGACTGGAGTCCACTGGCACAGTCATGTCTCATTGCCATGTGATCCTCCCACCTGCCATGCTCAAGTGATCCTCCCACCTCAGCTTCCCAAGCAGCTGGGACTACAGGTGTGTACCACCATGAATGGCTCATTTCTTTTTTAAAATTTTTTATAGAGACAGGGTCTCACTATGTTGACCAGGCTAGTCATGAACTTCTGGGATTACAGGTATGAACCACCGGGTCTGGCCTCTGGCTTCTTTAATTTCTTTTTAAAAAATTGATTTTTAAAGAGCAGTTTTAGATTATAGAAAAATTGAGCATAATGTGGCACATATACACCATGGAATACTATGCAGCCATAAAATGATGAGTTTGTGTCCTTTGTAGGGACATGGATGAATCTGGAAACCATAATTCTCAGCAAACTGATACAAGAACAGAAAATCAAACACCATGTGTTCTCACTCATAGGCGGGTGTTGAACAATGAGAACACATGGACGTAAGGAGGGGAGCATCACACACTGGGGTCTGTTGGGGGGAGCAAGGGAGGGACAGTGGGGACGGTGGGAGGTCGGGGAGGGATAACCTGG
Source organism: Cacajao melanocephalus (assembly GCA_963573385.1). NCBI lineage: Eukaryota > Metazoa > Chordata > Mammalia > Primates > Pitheciidae > Cacajao > Cacajao melanocephalus. The sequence goes on along the minus strand of CAUYLG010059549.1, from coordinate 25,968 downwards.
GGAGAAATGCCAGATGTAGGTGACGGGGGGATGGAGGCAGCAAAACCACATTGCCATGTGTGTACGTATGCAACAATCCTGCATGATCTGCACACGTACCCCAGAACCTAAAGTATAATAATAAAAAAATCTCATATACTACCTTCACCTCCATACCTCCAGTATCCCCTATTATAAACATCTTGCAATTGTGGGGTACATTTGTTGCAACTGATGAACACATATTGATATATTGTTGCTAACTAAAATACATAGTTCACATTAGGGTTCATTCTTTGTGTCACAGTGTGCTACTTTAACAAACCCATGACAGGTAACCTGAATGTCACCCAGATGTCTGCAGAATTATAAAGTAGTTTATTCTTTTGCAGCTTATCCTGCTTCAGTGTATGCAGTATGCATTGCTGATTTACTCTCCCACTGGACAGCTGTGGTGACGAATTTTTACTACTCAGAATCCATTCATGGCCACCAATTGTTTTGAGAATCAAGTCTCAAATCCTCATCTCTACCTAGTTTTGAAGGAGTTATACTGCTGATAGGCCTCACCCTCAAACTTCCTGGGGATGCTGCAGGTAATAACTGACTAATACAAGGGCACAAAACTGAGTCCTCTTGCCTCATGATGAGTCAACTCTATGGGACCAGTGAAGATTCACCTGGCCTATTGGACAAGACGAAGCTTTGCCTAGTGTCTTCCTTTGCTCTACTAACAAAGGTCTTTATGCCTTTTCCACAAAGGAGGGCTTCTACTATTGGGAGATTTTGGAAAGCAAGGGAAATTTCCAGGAAAATACACACACACACACACACAGACACACACACACACACACATACACACAAAGACAGGCATTTCAATGTACCATAAACACAAAAATGTCTATCACCCAAGCTTTGTGTAGTATCAACCTGTCATCCAGGCAGTGTTCTCCCATTGATATGCCTTTCTGCTCTCCACATTAGAACAGGGACAATCTTTAATTGGCTCCAGCCATTATTTCTCATTACTCATAAAATCAGAAACTTAGTCATTGTTCGTATTTTGTAATCCAAGGCCAAAAACACTGTATTTTGCATGTATATACAAAATGTTTTTTTTTTGTTGTTTTTTTTTTTTTTTTTTGAGCTTGCAGCTGAATCTTCTAGTAGCTCCCAGGGACCATGGAGCAATAATTCGAAGTGGCTTAGTAGAGAGATCCGTGGCAGAGGGCCAGTTCTCCCTTCCAATAGTTCAACCCAAAGAGAATGGAAGGAGGAGAAAAATAGAGCACCCTGGAGGCAAGAATGCTTGAAAATCCCCTTCTCGCTTAGTGAGAATGAAAAACTTCTATTCATGACTTTTACCACCAGGTTTAGGCCTCTGCTGAAAAACAACAAGGAATTTGGAATATCTGCTTAAAATGAGTGTAAATATTTACCCACATATGCTGAAATATTCTTGTGACATTTAGTCTGATGCATACTGCCAGGAGAGAAGGAAGCTCCTGAGCCAAACACAGGAATTTTTTATTTTTAATCTTCCCCAGGAGTAGAGCAAACATTTGCAATGATATAAAATGTATTAAATTCACTAACCCTGGAATTCATAACTGGTAATGCATTGAGCGCTATCCTGTTGTTCAGAACTCCAATGTTTGCAAACTCTACATTTCTTACTCTTCTCATTATTCTTCAAGAACTTGAACAGGATTATTCCTATTATTAGCACCATTATAATTAAACAGGCAAAAAACATATGTACCTGTTTGACTTAATAGTTTAACAATCACAATGCGATTATGAAATGTGTGATTCTATTTATGAGTGCTTATCACTGGCAAAATATTTTTACATTCCTGATCTAGGGCATAGTAGGCACTCAAATGTTTGCTGACTCAGTCACTCCCTTATCTTTACCATGTGACGGAATCTTTGCTAAGAACTTTACATGCATTTTTTTCATTTAGCATGAGGATAGATTAACTACGTATGGAAAGTATGATTTTTCATTTCAGCAGGTGAGAAAACTGAGGTTTAGACTGGACAAATGAGCATGGGAGAAATGCCAGATATAGGTGATGGGGAGGAAGGCAGCACATCACACTGCCATGTGTGTAACTATGCAACAATATTGCACGTTCTTCACATGTACCCCAAAACCTAAAATGCAATAAAAAAAAAAAAAGCTGCAAGTGTCAGTGGTTCCTGTAGGAGGTGATCCAAGGAAACCTCTGTAATGGAATGAGGAAATGAAGCAGTAAAGGACAAGTGTACAATAAAGCATTACCAACCAAGTTTCTACTGTGGGCAACTGAAGTCCAATTCCTTTACAGAATTCTAGGAGACTGTGTAGAACACACCTCAGATTATGCCAGCTGAGCAGTGAGAAACTGGATGATTTGTCCACTAACAACCCATAATGTAATAATTATACATCCACCCCTGCCACTGACCAAAAGCCACCAGGGCAAGCAAACAATACTGAATTATTTCATCCAGGCCATGTTGGTTGCCTGTGTTTAAATGTCATGAAGTAAATACAAAGTAGCTATTAATTAATCAGGCCCCCAAACCCCTTACTATAAGGAAAGTTTTAATACTCCAAAATAACTGTGCTTTTTTTTAAATGCCTTCTTTTTCCCAAAATAATTTATAGTTCAGAATTATGCAGGCTATTACTATGCTTCCTTCTAATAAATTGGAATTAGTACTCATTTGCTATAATTTACTATCAAATCCCATTCACCAGGAAAATGTCCTTAAGTTCAGGAAAATACTTCCTTTGGGGCCTGCTTCCTTCTTGCAGAAAAATTTCAGCAGAAAAATCTGTACTGTCTCATTTCCAGAGCACTTTTGGTTTTACGTATACTTACCAGTAATACTTTAGGATCTGAGTTACTTCTTAGTAAATAAATGCAGAGTAACACCAGAGTTTATCATGCCAAATTTTGTTTTCACTAGGGTTTTTGAGAAAAGACTTCTAATGTCTTCCTATTTCTTATGCTGGAAGATTTTCTGACATAAAACAGACACACTAGAAAAGGAGACATAAACAGAATCAACGTCTTTCGTTCAACAAGAAAAGAATTCTCCTTTCTTAAGACAAGACAAGGCTGGATATTGGCCTAATTTTAATCAGGATATGTATTCCAATTAAAGAAACTCCACCAAGAGAGATCATTGCTGAGATAAGCCTAGGAAGAAAAAGCTCTGCTCTCCCTTTTGTTAGATGTTCTTCTCATTTCCATCAACATATTTCACGGTTATGCAGACCAGAATACCAGACAGATCTCATCATGTAATGTTCTTTTGGTTTTTCTTTTTGCAATGAACTGTGGGTCTCAATGAAAACACAGCTTTGAAAACAGTAAATCCTCATGAGGGATTTTTGCAGCTTGACTTTTCACTGTCATGTACAAACTTATCCCTATAGCAACACATTTACTGATTCCTTTCAAATATTTTGGTCATTAACTTTTTATTATCTCCTTTGCAACAAGGTTAAAATTATTGGGCTGTTACAGCACTAAGTAGGATTGTTCAATGAATAGTATATAAATTTTCATGTTCAAAATATTGATGGTTCCTTCACGCCCCATAATATCCAAAGAAGAACATAGTAGGGTAGTTGAAAGAAGGCTTATCAAGTTAATCTAATACAACCCTTTAAAAGCTTGGCTTTTATCAAGATATTCAGTTAGATACTTTCCTTGAGGATAGGGATGGCAAATGCATGGTGTTAGCATGCTGCCTCCCCTCACCAGCATATGATCTCACTACAGATCAATCAGAGTCCTCATAATTCATCTTTTTCAATTCAACCCTGAAGGCAGCCATGACCAATTGACCAAAGTAGGCTCTGAGATGATATCAGCAGATCCCTAACCAGTTTTGGTAGTGTGATGCACTATCTAGATACGTTTCTCATCAGCAAACTTATGCCCAATTCTAAGCCACATGTACTCAGTTCGTAAGTCAAAGTAACAGGTACATATGGCCCTCAAATGTTTCATCCAGTTGGACACGTGAGCCAAGAAATGCAAAAATCATATCAGCTTCATGGATGGCTAATCAACCACAAAATGTAGAAAATAGCTACAGCCCCACTTTTTATAGGGGAAAAGTTACTCTTGAACAAGAGTATGACTTGCCTCTAGCACATGCGTAAGCACACAGTCAACATAAATAATGATTTTTAGTGAATGAGTCATTGAAATGAACAATTCACCTTGAAATACATGGGGCAAAGCACGCTACCCTGCCATAAAACAAATAAATGAGATTTAACTTGTCCTAGAGTATGGCTAAAAATGACTATATCCCTTTGATTTTACTTGTGTCCCTCCATAACGAAAGGAAACCTAATTTGGTCCCCTGTTCCTTGAATTATATGCACTTGTATTTCCAACATGGATTCACATCATGTCATAATCCTTAGCAGTCTTGACTTGGAGACTTCAAGCAGCCTGTCAGGATTTTTGTTTGTTTGTTTGTTTTTATTGTACTTTAGGTTCTGGGGTGCATGTGCAGATCATGCAGGATTGTTGCATGGGTACATACATGCCAAGGTGGTTTGTTGCCTTCATCCCCCATCACCTATATCTGGTATTTCTCCCCTCATTATCCCTCCCCGCCCTCTCCACCCCTCGCTGTCCCTCCCCTAGCCCCCACCCAGCTGAGCTCTCTACTCACCTAGCACAATTCAGAGATCCTCTCTGCCTTAATTTTCACTGCTACCTATCAGCTAATATTGCCAAGAGGCAGGCAAATACGCAGAGAAAGTTATATTCTTCTGGACACCTTATTCCCCTTATTTCTATCCAAAAGATTTTCTTTGCAATACCATGTCATCAAACCAAAAGTGTTTATGGCCTCTAATCTGTATATCATTTTGTACTTTCCATTTTTCTCCCATAGGCATGATTTTAACCAGTAATTCCTAATCTTTTCAGGCAATCCTAACAGTCCAGCCAACCAACTGATGGTGTCTAACCTTTTTTTCATTTCAGGAATGACCGTTCCCATTGCAGGCCAAACTTGCAATTATTACACTGGCCTGTGTATTACTGCTTCCCTTGGAAATTGCATTTTCCATTTCTGACATCATTTGTTCTCTTAACAATTCCAGTGAGAATCTTCTTATGTGGTTCTGAAAAAAAAAATGGACCCAAACTTTAGTGGAACACAGGAACGCAATATAAATAAAAATTAACTAACACCTAAGGAATTTGAGGCTTTTGTTCTTCACCCAACTTTGCCTGCAACCACAGACATCACGAGGTAGTGTTATAGTGGAGGATCAATATTGAAATACACTGCACATAATTTATGTGAATTGAATACACTGCTTTGCAGGGGGCAACTATTACTTGTTTTAATAAATCAGGACATTAGAATCTTAACTGCAATTGCCATTGGTGCCAGAACAAGGCATGGGGCTACTGTTCCTTCATCTTATAACTGTAATTACAAAGGGATGATTTAAGACACCAAAAGCAATTTCAACAAAAACAAAAATTGACAATTGGGACCTAATTAAACTAAAGAGCTTCCACACAGCAAAAGTAACTACCGACAGAGTAAACAGAGAACTTACAGAATGGGAGAAAATATTTGCAAACTATGCATCCAACAAAGGTCTAATATCCAGAATATTTAAAGAACATAAACAAATTAACAAGCAAAAAGGAAACAATACCATTAAAAACTGGGCAAAGGACACGAACAGATACTTTCACAAAGAATACATGCATGTGTCCAACAAGCATGTGAAAAAATGCTTGACATCACTAATCATTAGAGAAACACAAATCAAAATCACAAGGAGATACAATCTCACACCAATCAGAATGGTTATTATTAAAAAGTCAAAAAATTACAGATGCTGGTGAGGCTATAGAGAAAAGAGAACACTGAAATACTGCTGTCAGGAATGCAAATTAGTTCAGCCACTGTGGTAAGCTGTTTGGAGATTTCTCAAAGAACTTCTGGACCCAGCAATACCATTACTGGGTACATACCCAAAGGAATATAAATCATTATACCATAAAGACACACATACACATATGTTCATCACAAGCACTATTCACAATAGCAAAGACACGGAATCCTACTAGATATCCATTAACAGCAGGCTGGATTTAAAAAATGTGGTACATATATACCATATGGAATACTACACAACTATAAAAAAGAACAAAATCATGTTCTTTACAGCAACATGGATACAGCTGGAGGCTGCTATCCTAAGCTAATTAACACAAGAACAGAAAACCAAATATCACGCATTCTTATTTGTAAGTAGGAGCTAGACACTGAATACACATGAATACGAAGAATGAAACAACAAACACAGGAACCTACTTGAGGGTAGAGGGTGGGAGGAGGGTAAGGATAAAAAAACTACCTATTGGGTACCATGTTCATTACCTGGGTGACAAAATATCTGTACACAAAAACTCCATGACATGCAATTTACCCATGTAATAAAGCTGCACATGTATCCCCTGGAACCTAAAACAAAAGTTGGAAAAGGGGGATAAAGGAGTAGGTTTGCTTAAAAAAAAAAAAAAAAAGAAATGCCTGATGCCACACCTCTGACTTCTGTTGGGGTAGGGATTCCCTGGGTTGGGTGTATAAGCCTTGCCTCTTGTCACCAGTCAAAGGATACAATCAGAGAGGGTTACTCCCTGAAAATGATCAGTTAGTTCACAGAGTCAAAAGTGATCATTAATAATAGTGGTCAGAAAAATTATGATGTAAAGCCAACTAGAATGGAGGAAGTCAGTGTATATCAAGAAGAGCCATGGGCCAGGTGCAGCGGCTCACCCCTGTAATCCTAGCACTTTTGTAGGCTGAGGTGGGCGGATCACTTGAGGTCAGGAGTTTGAGACCAGCCTGGTCAACATGGTGAAACCCTGTCTCTACTGAAAATTACAAAAATTAATGGGGTGTGGTGGCATGTGCCTGTAATCCCAGCTGCTCGGGAGGCTAAGGCAGGAGAAACTTTGAACCCAGGAAGCAGAGGTTGTAGTGAGCTGAGATCGCACTACTGCAACCCTAGCCTGGGTGACAGAGCGAGACTCTGTCTCAAAAAAAGAAAGAAAGAAGGAAAGAAGAGCCATGATTTCAAGGTAGTAGGATAAAAAAGTAAATCTGAATTCACACCCTACATTTAATACTTGAAAGTACTTTTCTTGAACTCATAGGCTCACTTTTTGGTGGATAAAGTGGATGTATTGACTGGTAAAGAAATTAGGTGAAGAATAATAAACTACGCAATTAACAATGTCTGATTTATAAAACAATTGATGTAACCAAATACATACATACTAATAATAAATTCATATGGTAAGTCTGGCATCAACTCTAATTGTTCTTCAAAATGAAAAAGTGAAAACCTTAGACAGGTTTTCCTCTTCTAGTACCTGAGCCTACAATTCACTACTCCTCCTCCTGTCCTTTGTTATTTATATGCCAATTTGGAGTCTGATCTTTGTAACAGGATTAACCAACTCTACAAAAATGTCAGACTGTCACCAACTGTCTCACACCCTCTAGCTCTTGCCATTACCAATTCCAATTAGCTCCAATTCTGCTCTGTGCTATGTTGAATGTAAGTAGGATTTCTCTCTTCCAATGTATTCCTTGCAAACATGGACTGCAAATAACTTCACAGTTATCTTAGAATGGTTCTGTCCTCTGAGCAGAAGTGTAGGAGATGGAATTGTCACTCTGACATCCCTGAATTCCCAAAGAGGTAGAACACATTCTAGAATAGGTGTTATTCAAAAGAACTCCCTACTAGAAGACATTGCTTCTGATTTTAATGTCACATAAACATTTTCTCTGGCTACACTGAAGTTTGACATGGATCATGTGTAGGCTAGAGTAGCCAGAATTCTACTTTTCTGGAAGATAAAGGCAGAAAATTCTGATATTGCATTCATTCCCATCTCTAGGATCAGAGAGTACGAGAGTTCTTCATTCGTCTTGTCAGTCATTCAACCTACAGTACTGAGAACCCACTATGGGATTCACTATAGATTACTGGAATAGGTGTTGGGAGAGGGTGACGATGGAGAAATCAGGAATGTTTTCCTGAGTAAATTCTCTTCTTGATGGACAAACAGGCCGAATAAACCCACAAAGCTTGTCCCAGAAAAACATACAAGCACTGTGAGCGATTTATTAATTCATTCTCATTCAGCTCCTAACTCATTCATTCTCATTCAGCTCCTAACTCACTCTTCCATAGGCTGATTTACGATGTGGAGGCAGGGCCTCTCCAATCCACATTTCTGCTTTTCTGGTCGGAGCCCTGTTAGGCTCTAAGGGGGCCGCAGAGCTGTAGGAAGCAGGAGGGAGTTGCTTCGTCCTGTCTTCTCCCTGTGAGGATTTCTCCACCAGCACTTCACCACTGCAGTGGCACTGTCATCCCGTGACAGCAGCAGAATGCAGTTTACAGTTTTTCCAAGCCGTATAGGATCAGCTTCATTATTCTCCTTTCATAAATACCAGAACCAGCCATCCTCAGAGGTCTGGGCTTCAACTTCATGGAGACCCTCTTCTGACCATCTAAGTTTCAAGAGTATTAAGAATTCCAACCTCTTCTTCTGGTTTCCCTAGGCCTTAGGGCTGGAAGCTGCTTTCTGTGGTTTTTCCTTCCCTGATTCCTTAGTGCTTTCTTTTGATCTTTTTAGTGTTTTAGTTAACAGTGCTATACCTTATTAACAATTCTTTTCACCAGGGTACATATTTTTCCTGTTAAAATCACTAAAGAGATTTCTGCCTTCTCACTGGAACCTGAGTGATAAAAAAACATCCCAAGTTACTCACCCTTTACAATGCAACAGGTTTTTGGAAACCCTCTGAACAGTCAGATTGCTATAAAAGTCCACTGAGTACTCACACAGGTGAATTTTCCCCTTCTCTATCCAAATGCAACACCCTCAGCAATGTTTGAAAGAGTACACAAAGCCATGAGATTTAAAATATGTACAGTAACATGTAGCATCCAGTGATGTACAAAACTCAAAACTATGTATACAAATCTGGGACTTCATACCAGCGAGTCCCTACTTGACACTTCTGTGCCCCACAATGGACAAAGAAGCCTTACAAACTGTCTTTCATAAGAATATGTTTGGTGGCTGTACTAGAAGCCTCCTGGAACTGCAGCTATTCCTTGGCTCCTACTATCAGGGCCATTTCTTATTCCTGTGTTTAGACTTTACTAGTGGATTTGTTCCATCTGATTTTTGGGGTTGGTACACAAAAAGCCCCTGCCAGCTTCCTTTCCTGAAAAGCTGGAGCCTGGTGTTTCTACGTGGTCAGGCTCTGCCTCAACCTGATCAACTTCCCTGGAAAAACTTGCAACCCAGAGATTCCTGCAGCCACTGCTTGAATCGTCTGGATGTCAATGACACATCCAACTCTTAAGATAAATTTACTAAAACCTAAAACACTGACTCTATAGCCCAGTCAATCCTTCTAGAGTCTCCAGGTTTCAGCTTAAGCCCATTTTTCCCTGCTCAAAAACAGAGGTCAGGTGAGTCTACCAACTAAGACCACACAGTTTATGACAATATATTCCCTCACTCAGTTCCCTTTGAACACAAGGCTCATATTTGGAACCGCTGGAATCTGCAATGTGTGGCTATGGAAAAATCATCCATGTGTAATCCATGTTATGTAAAGATTGTTTTCCTGGAATATATGACTCTAGCAAGTTTTTAACAAAGTAGACTTGGGCCAGGAAGGTTCTAGGCATAAGCAAACATTGAATGAGGAGAGATTACACCAGAAATAGATCCATTCTCAAGTATAACCTTGATGGTAAATAAGAAGCAATATCCACCTCAATCAAAAGATGTGTCCTCCTCCTCATCCCACACTTCTCAGCTCCAAGAGATAGTTAATGATATGATCATCTCTGTTTCCCTCCTAGGTTCCCAAAGATCTGAAGGAAAAGGAATGGACTTCAATATCTGCTTCAAATTTCCTTTTTGTTTCTTTACAATCTGATGCATCATGCCACTTGTTTTGTTTTTTATTTTTGAACACAGCCAGGGTCATTCACTTACATGTTGTCTATGGCTACATTCCCATTAAAAGGGCAGAGTTGAGTAGTCATGACAGAGGCTGTATGGCCCACAAAGCCAAAACTCATCACTATCAGGACCTCCAGAGAAAAAAAAAATTGTGTGCTGGGCTGTGTGTTTACTCCTGTAATCCCTGTAATCTCAGTGCTTTGGGAGATCAAGACGAGAAGATCACTTGAGCCCAGGAGTTCAAGACCAGCCTGGGCAACATAGTGAGACCTCATTTCTACAACAAAACAAGACAAAACAAAACAAAAACAATTAAAAAACAATTAGCTGAGCATGGTACTACACACTTGTAGTCCTAGCTACTTGGGCAGCTGAAGCAGGAGGGTCACTTGAGCCCAGGAGTTTGAAGCTGCAGTGAGCTATGAAGGTACCACTGCCCTCCAGCCTATGCAACAGAGTGGAACCCTGTCTCTAAGAAAAAGAAAACAAAAGGTTTGTGAACTGATATTTATTATCACTTTTGAATATATATTCTACTATTGCTATCTGTTTTAGGATGATGGTGAGGGACACATAAAGCCAATGGCTTAGCAATAGCTGACCACATCTGAAGCTTTGAAAATTTTATCATGATCATTTCCTAGCAGGCAGAGTTTGTACTACCTGCTCCTGTGGTAAGCACTCTAACAAGTGTTACATATATTTGTAACAACCATAACACATATTACTTACTCCATTTTTATAAATGGGAAAGTAAAATCAGAGAAGTTTCGTAAATTTAGCAAGGTAATACAGGCAACAACTGGTGAAAGCAGGATACATATCTTAAGGTAATCCACTATACAGGTCTTCTCAAGCCTTAATGTGCATATGAATTATCTGTGGGCCTTGTTAAAATGCAGATTCTGATTCAGAATATCTAGGATGGAGCCTAAGATTATTCATTTTTAACAAGTTCCCAGGTGATGCTGTTGGTTTGCAAACCATACTGAGTAACAAGGCATTATATCATACCGTGCCTTGTTGAACTGATTTAATTGGAAAATGTTCCATCTTTCTAGCTAAATCAAAGGCTGAATGACAAAATCAGGGGTGAGAGTTGGAAGGACTAATTTAATAATAGCAGCATTAAGAATAGCTAGCATTGACATGTTATTATGTGCACTTGATGCAAATTGTCTCATTTTGCACTGACAACCACCCTAGAGATAAATATCATTTTAACATCATTTTACAAAAGACAACAGTTAGGCACAGAGCAGGTAAGCAACTTATTCAATGTCACACCAATGTAAGTAGAGGAGATGAAAATCAAACTTCAGTCTATCTGATATGGCCCCTGCTCATAATCACTACACTCTGCTGCATCTTACTGCATGTGTCTGGTTACATAACAAAGACAAGTGCTAGCCCCATCTTTGAGTGAGGTCAGCCTCTGTCTTTCCCAGAAACTCTTATCTGGATTCACAAAAACCTGGCTTCTCCATCAGGCTTGATCATGGCATGAATTTTATTAGGAACCTTGGCCCACCTTCCAGTGGAGTTAGAATATCAGCCTTGCTCTCATAGACATAGAACCAAGTGCACCACATGAGTTCTGTCTCACTCACATAAGCCCTAGCCTAGGTTGAAGCAGTCTACAAAACAAGCTTCCATCCTGTTTTCTTCTACCAAATATTCCAATGTTTTATTGACAATAAAATACCAACTTGAACCACAGCCTGCTTGGGTGGGACCCTGACACCTCAACAATTTCTTGTTTCTGAGACTGATAATCGTAATGGTTCTCTGACTGACAAGTTGCCTGTGTTCCATTGGCCTATATGTCTATCTGTAAGCCAATACCATACTATTATGATTATTGTAGCTTTGTAATATATTTTGAAGTCAGCAAGTGTGATGTCTTTACCTTTATTCTTCTTTTTCAAATCAATTTGGCTATTCATGTTCTATTGTGGTTCTATATTAAAAACTTTAGAATCGTTTTTAATATTTCTATTAAAAATATCACTGGGATTTTAATAAGAATTTATTTGAATCTGTAGATTTTTTGGGGATGTATTGACATTTTAATAATGTTAAGTCCTCCAATTCATGAATATAGGATGTCTTTCCATTTGGGTCTTCTTCAATTTCTTACATCAATGTTTTCTCATTTTCAGTATGCAATCTTTTACCTCCTTAATTAGTTTATTCCTAGGTATTTTATTCTTTTTGATGTTATCATAAATGAGACTATTTTCCTAATTTCCTTTTCAGGTAGTTTATTGTTAGTATATAGACATGCAACTGATTTTTGTATGCTGATTTTGTATACTGCTAAACAAATCGATGCATATATGATCAACTGATCTTGCACAAAGATACCAAGAATACACAATAGAAAAATCATAGTCTCTTCAACAAATAGCATTGGGAAAACTGGATATCCACTTGTGAAATAAGGAAATTGGACCCTTATCTAATACCATACACAAAAAATCAACTCAAAATGGGGCAGACTTAAACATAAGACCTGAAACTGTAAGGATATACATATATATAATCTATCTGTCTGTCTCTTTATCTGTTTGTCTGTCTATCTGGGACTATATCAAACTAAAGTGCTTCTGCATAGCAAAGGTAATAATCAACAGAATGAAAAGGCAACCTATGGAAAGGGAGAAAATATTTGCAAACCATAAAACCATGTATCTGATAAGGAGTGAATCCTCAAGATACACAAGTAACTCCTAGAACTCCATATTTTTAAGAAAAAACTACTAACTCAATTTAAAAAATGAGCTGAGGACCTAAATAGACATTTTTTCAAAGAAGACATACCAACAGCCAACAGATACATGAAAAAAGTGCTCAATGTCACTAATTATCAGAGAAATGCAAATCAAAATCATAATGAGATAATACCTCAAACCTGTAAGGATGACTATTATTAAAAAAAAAAAAAAGACAAGTGTTTAAGAGGATATAGAGAAGTTGGAATCCTTATACCCTGTTGGTTTGAATGCAAAATAATGCACCCACTATGGAAAACAGTATGGGGGCTCCTCAAAAAATTACAAATAGAACTACCATGTGATTTAGCAATCCCACTTCTGGGTATTTATGAAAAGAACTGAAATCTGGTTCTCAAAGAGATATCAGCACTTCTATGTTCATTTCAGCACTGTGGAAACAACCAAAAGGTCCATTGGTAAACGAATGGATAAAGAAAATGTGGTATATACAGATAGAGAATAGAATACAATTGAGCTTTTCAAAAGAAGAAAATTATGCAATATGCTACAACACGGATAAACCTTGAGGACATTATGCTAACTGAAATCAGCTAGTCACAGTAAGACAAATACTGCATGATTCTACTCATATGAGATATCTAAAATAGTTAAATTCATAGAATCAAAGAGCAAAATGAAGGTTTCTAGGATCTGGGGGGATGGGAAAATGAGGAGTAACTAATTAATAAGCATAAAGTTTCAGTCAAGCAAGATGAATAAGCTTCGGAGATCTGTTATACTACATTGTACCTAAGGTGAACATATGTTAAAATGTATTGAAAACGTAACAATTTATTGAGAGTAGATTGTGTGTTAAGTTTTCTTACCATAATACTAATAATAAAAACATATGTTTTAATTCATTTTGCCAGTCATGAAATCTGTGTCACTCTATGAAGACAATGTTCAGATCAAAGACAGTCTAGAAAATACCACTTGATGTTCTTTCTAAATGATCTTTAAATAGCCACACACATTAATTAATTTTCTGCCATACTTCACTGGGGTTGCAATCTTTTTCAGCAAATTGAGACAGAGACTCCATAATGAGAACAAAACTATATCAAACACCATTTTAGCAAAAATTGAAAAATCAAAAGTGATAATATTTCTGAAGTAATGGCTGTGTTGAAAAGAGTAAATGCCATCAAATGCATCTATTTTCCTGTCAAGTGCTGTAATGAGACTCACAGAAAAACAAGATGCCAAATTAATTCCCCTTAAAGGCTGTTGCCTTTTCATCCACCAATTTTCTAGTCCTATCATTTAGGAATATCAATGAACTCCCAGAGAGAAGCTTTGGCAGTTAACATTGCTGTTTTGTGTTTCTCTTCTCCTCAAATGATTCTTACTAAAGACTTAAAGTCACCTACTCTTCCCTCTGTAGTACTCCTGCTATCTCCCTCTGTAGTAATATGCACTGAAAAGAATTGAGTGTAAATCTTTGCCCCAAATCCTCAGTTTGAATGGTTTTATCAGCTAGAAGCAGTTCTGAAGACCCTGTGGAAGGCAAAAAAAAAACTTCTGTCACACCAACTTGCCTTTTTTACCCCAGATTATCACAACTGAATTACGTTTATTAGAAATGTTTTCCTTTTCTTAACTTCCTCATGTTTCCCCAGCATATGGTTAATTGCCCTTGTGGGTAGTCAGAAAATCTGTTTGAGTTAGATTCATGGTACTCAGAAGTTACATGTGTGACCTTGGCAAAATAACACTTTTTTTGTGTCTTGGTTTTCTGATTCACAAACTGTATTGCTTTTAGAGAAGAAAATTAGATGATGAAATCAAATAACATGTTAGAAAGGCAGCAAAGTGCTTGGAAATCTAAGATTCTTATAGTTCCATATATTATTTCAACAATTTATTGAGATATAATTCACATACCTTGCAAGTCTCCCATTTAAGTGTACTAGTCAATGGTTTTTCGTACCTTTTCAGAGTTTTGCAAGGATCGCCACAATCTAATTTTAGAACGTTTTATCACCCAAAAAGAAGCTACTACCCATTATTCCTCCCACCTCACTTCCAAGCTCACCTCCCCTCCTGTCCCCACCCCCCAGCACTAGGAAATCACTAATCTACCTTCTATATATAGCTGACCATTATTAACATTTCATATTAATGGAATAATAAAATATGTGGTCTTTTGTTACTGGCTTCTTTCACATAATATAATGTTTTCAAGGATCATCTATGCTATAGCATTTATCAATACCTCATTCATTTTATTGCTGAATATTATTCCATTTTGGGAATATGCCATATTTTCTCTTTTTAAAGTTCAAGGGTACATGTGCAGGTTTGTTATACAGGTAAATTTGTGTCATGGGGTTTTTTTGTATAGATTATTTCATCACCCTAGTATTAAACTATTAGTTATTTTTCCTGCTCTTCTCCCTCCTCACAACCTCCACCCTCCATAGGCCCCAGTGAGTGTTGTTCCCCTCTATATGTCCATGTGTTCTCATCATTTAGCTCCCACCTATGAGTGAGAACATGTGGTATTTGGTTTTCTGCTCCTGCATTAGTTTGCTAAGAATAAGGGCCTCGAGCTCCACCCATGCCATATTTTCTTTATGCATTCATCAGTTGGTGAACATTTGGGTTATATTTACTTTTTGGCTACTATGAATAATGCTGCTATTTACATCCAAGTACAAATTTTTGTGTGAATATGTTTTCATATCCTTTCCATAGATACCCAAGTCTGGCATTGCTGGGTCATATGGTAACTTTATGTTCAACATTTTGAAAAACTGACAATATATTTTTCAAAGTTACCATACTATTTTACATTCCCACCAGCAATGTATGAAGGTTCAAATTTCCCCTTTACACCCTTGCCAAACACTTGTTGTTGTCTGTTTTGCTGTTGTTGTTGATTTGTTTTTTTGACTATAGCCAACCTAGTTGGTGTAAAGCAGTATCTCATTGTGGATTTGATTTCCATTACTCCAATGACCAATGATTTTGAGCATCTTTTCACGTGCTCATTGACCATTTGTACACTTTCTTTGAGAAAATGTCTACTCAGATCCTCTGCCCATTTTTAATTGGGTTGTTTGTCTAATTATTAAGTAGTAAAAGTTCTTTATACATTCTGGATACAAGTAACTCACCAGATAAGTTATTTGCCAACATTTTCTCTCATTCAGTGGGTTATCTTTTCACTTTCTTGAGAGTGTCCTTTCAAGTATACCCTTTTTCCTGCTTTGGCAGCATTCAGGCATTCTGAATCTGCCACAGGTGTGTTGCTAAATCCTGATTGACTGCCAAAATTCTGTTGATTTCTTCTTGCCCTTAGGAAAATATCTAAACCCTTCATTATGGCATTCATCTTTTGTAATCTGGCCAAACCCTTCATTATGGCATTCATCTTTTGTAATCTGTCCCAACCCTTCTCTTTACCATTATTCCCTGACTTTCTCCCTGCTTGCCTGTACCCAATGGACCTTACGCCCCTCCTTCAAGAGTCTTTTCACTCTTTCCTCTGTCTAGAATGATCTCTCCCTGCCTGCCTTTTCTCTACCCCTAGCCCCTATGCCTCTCCCTCCATATGTATAAGTACTCCTAGTATTTCCTTTTACTAGGTAAATCCACCATCTCTAATGCTCAGTGCTTGGATATACCCTCAAGGTATATACTTGAGATATACCTTTCTTGGCTTCCTCAGGCAAAGTTAGATACTCTGCTCTTGGTATTCCCATGGCATTCTTTTGTTCATCTCTCTCTAAAAGCACTTCACATATCATAGCATAATAAACTGTTCCCCTACTTGGACATTTTCCCACAAGACTGGTACAATTCTCCTAAACTAGGATGTTGTCAGATTTACTTCTGGCACATAGTAGGGGCTTGCAGAAATTATCAGTGCTCTTTAAAATTATTCCAGTTTCCTTTTCCTTTCAAGAAGACAGTTAGCTTGCATTTGCCTAGCCCTTTAAAGGTATGGATAGCTGTGTGGCCATTTTGGCTAATGAAATACAAACAGAAATGACATATATCACTTAAATGAGGACCCTTTAAAAGCCAACGTGCTATTTGCCAAGCTGTGTTTTCTTACTGTAGTGATCACAAAAGCATAATTAAGATGAAATTGAGTCAGTGAAGGACCACAATCAGCAAAGTACCATGCCATACCACAGTAGACATGTACTATGTTTAAAAAAAAAAAAAGGTGTGTTAAGCCACTTCAATTTAGAGACTCTGTTACCACATCATTACCTAGCCTATCCTGACTAGTGCTGGACTAAATACATGTTTGTTGAATGAATGCAATGAAAATGTAGTGCAGGTCACTACCTCTTTAGTTTGTCTATAATGGACTAAATCACTCTTCTCTTGCTTTAATCTCAGTATGTATAATGTTAAATAAACAGCAATGACTGCTTTCTAAATGTATTATACTTCACTCTACTAGTAGTCTGCTAAGTTTGAATGCAAAGCAGAACTATTTTCTGTCTGCATTACAAATGGGACACCTGAAAGACTTCTACAATTCCAAGTCTTATTCCTTGAAAGTAGCACACTGGATTACTCTTACAACAATTTTTTTTAAAGCATTCAAAAATACCCCATTCAAATGTACCTTCTGAGGAAGATACTCCTGACATACAGCTGCATTTAACTTCAAAATTTATCATGGGAATAAGCATAAATTGTTTCTGCATGGATCACAGATATTTATCCCTATGAAAACATTTGGCTTTGGAGAATAGTCTGAGAGAAGCTGTCTGGGGGTTGGGGTGGAAAGTAATGTACATGGAGTTATAGAGTAGTCTTTTTCTTCAGCAATGTTTGCAGAGAATTCTTTTTTAGACTTGAGGATTCTCAAAATGACTATGTCATTCAAGCACACAAAATTAGTGCCTTTTAAAAACTATGATTTAAATTTTCTGGTGGTAAGTGTATTGAAGTGGATAAGCTTATAAACCATCTAGTTTATTCCTGAGTCATTGTTGACCCGTATACTCACAGATGATACCTTTCTGTTTTGTTCAGCTACTTACTTTTGTACATATCTCAATGTTTGCACTTTTGGCTGAATTTTAATCATTTGATTGTATGTCTCTCTTTGGTCTGTGAAAAACACATTTTATTATTTATCGATTCCTCATAGAAAAAATACTTCCTGGCACTCAGTAGACTCATTTTTTAATTAAGGGGTTGCATGCATGAGTGATGAGTGTAAGTTAGCTATGTGACTGTGAACAAATAACTTTTAATCTCTTTAGACCTGAGCTATCCAATACAATAGCCACTAGCTACCTGTGGTCAGTAAGCACCTGAAATGTGGCTACATGTGTACAGTACACATCAGATTTTATGTCTCAAATACACATCAAATTTTGAAGACAATATCAAAAAAACCTCACAAATAACTGTTCATATTGATTGTATATAAAAATAATGATGTTTTTAGTATATTAGGTTAAATAAAATAACAATTTAAATTATTACACCTGTTATCTTTTTACACTTTCTAATGTTTTATTTTGAAATAATTTTAGAGCCCCAAAACATTTCAAAAATATAACAAAGGTTCTGAGTGCCTTTAACCAGTTTCCCCAGTAATAACATCTTACATAACTACAGTACAATATCAAAATTTAAAAATTGAGATTTACACAATATACATGCCTTATTCAGATTTCACCAGTTTCACATGCATATATTTGGTTGTGTGTGTGTGTGTGTGTGTGTGTGTGTGTGTATGAGTTCCATGCAATTTTAATCCATGTGTAGCTGTGTAAGATCACCACTAAAATCGAGATGCAGAACCATTCCGTAACCACAAAGATCTCCCTTGTGCTACTCCTCAATAGTTAAACTCATCCTTATCCTAAAACCTTGTTACTAAACCCTAGAGAATCACCAGCAAGTTCTCCACCTCTACAATTTCTTCATTTAAGGAATGTTATATAAAAGAATCATACATTATGTATCCTTTTGAAATGGGTGTTTTCCACTCATCATAATGTCCTTGAGATTCATCCTAGTTGTTGCATGTATCAATAGTTGTTCTTTTTATTGCTTAGTCATATTCATGGGATGGATTACCACAGTTTGTTTAACAACCCAGTGCTGGATATTTGGGCTGTTTCCAGTTTGGGGCTATTAAAAATAATCTGCTATGAACATTCATCTATAGGATTTGTGTGAATGTAAGTTTTCATCTTTACGAAATGAATGCCAATTACAAAATGAATGCCAATAAGTGTGATTGCGTAGTCATTTGTTAAATATATGTTTAATATTTTCAGGAAACTAGCTGTTTAAGAAAATAGGTGTATAGTGATATCTCATTGTGGTTTTAATTTGTATTTCTCTAATAGCTAATAATATTTAATACCTTTTCATGTGCTTATTCACCATCCATATATCCTGTTTTAAAACGTTCATTTCCCTTGCTGATTTTCTAATTGGATTGTGTTTTTGATTTGTTTCTTCTGTTTTTTTTACTGTTGAGTTTTGTATTTTTGCATATTTTACATACAATTCCTTTGTCAGATATGAGATTTACAGATATTTTCTCCCAGGATGTAGGATATCTTTCCATCTTCATGGACTTCATTAAGTCCAATTATCAACTGTTCTCTTTTGTGAATTCCTAGGTCTCAAAGATTTCTTTTTTCTTCAAAAAGTTTTATAGCTTTACATTTTGATCCACTTCGAGTTAAATTTTCAAGTTGAGAGGTTAAGGCCAAGTTTCCATGTTTGTCTATGAGTGTCCAATAGCTCCAGCAACATTTGTTGAATTGATCTTGCATCTTTATCAAAAGGGACATGTCTGGAAATAGACATGTTTATGTCTATTTCTAGGTTCTACATTTTGTTCCATTGATCTATACTTTCTATCCCTTCATTAATAACAGATAGTCTTCATTAATGAAGATTTATAATAAGCCTTGAAATGAGGTAGACTGTTTTCTCTCACTTTATTCTTCTCTTTCAAATTTGTTTTAGCTATTCCAGTTCATTTCCTTTTCATATAAACTTTAGAATAAGCTTACATATATCCACAAATAATCTTGCTTAGATTTTGATAAGAATTGCATTAAATTGGGGGAGAAATGATATATTTACTATACTGAGTGTTCCACTCCTTGGGTATAGTATGTTTTTCTGTCCTTATTTAGATCTTTGATTTCTTCCATCAGCATTTAGCAATTTTCAGTATACAAGCCTTATTATGGTTTGTTAGATTTATACTTAAGCATGCCATTATTGTTGAGTTTTTCTAAGTGGTATTGTGTTTTTCATTATGGCTCCAACATCTTCATTGCTAGTCCGAAAAACACAATTGATTTTTGTATGTTGATTTTGTCTCTGCAACTTTGCTGAAAACTACCTGTTAGTTCTAGAAGGTACTTTTGTAGATTCCTTGGGATTTTATATGTAGATCATGTCATTGTAAAATAGAAACAATTTTATTGCTTCTTTCCCAATCAGTATCTTTTTATTTCTTTTTCTTGCCTTATTGCTCTAGCTGGGATTTTTAATCATATGTTGATAGTGGTGAAAGTGCCTGCATTTGCATTGTTTTCAGACTTTTAGGTGGAAAGTATTTAGACTTTTACTATTAATCATGAGGTTAGCTGTAGTCTTTTTGTAAATGTCCTTTATTGTATTGAGGAAGTTATCCTCTATTCCTAGTTTGGCTAGAATTTTTATCATAAATGGGTGGTGAATTATGTCAAACACTTTTTCTGCATAAATTGATGAAATCATGCAATTTTTCTTTAGCCTGTTTATGCAGTGTTTTATTAAAGTGATGGATTTCTGAATATTCAACCAGCCTTGCATTCCTGGAACAAACTCCAGTTGATGTATGTGCGTGTGTATGTGTGTACATACATATGTATTATGTACATTTATATATTGCTACATTCCATTTGCTAACATTTTTTGAGGTTTTATTTCATCTGTGTTCATAAGGGATATTGGTCTGTAGTTTTCTCTTTTGTTTGTACTGGCTTTGTCTTTTTTCATTCTCAGGGTACTACTAGCCTAATGAGTTGGGAAGTGTTTCCTCCTCATTTTCTATCTTCTGGAAAAGAAACATTGTAGAATATGTGTTAATTCCTCTTTAAATGTTTAAAATACCTAGGAGAGAGGATATATTTTGAGAGACTTTTTAAAATACAAATTAAAAATTGTCTATTTCATAATGGGTGACCTTATGTAGTTTGTCCTTTTTGAAGAATTGCTTGATTTTATCTAAGTTGTTAATTTTATGTATGTAGTATTGTTCTTACTATTCCATTATTATTCTTGTATATCAGGCCTGCCATGATATCCATTGATTCATTAACGATATTGTAATGCATGCATTTTTTCTTTATTTCTTTGTTAGTTTTGCTGGATGTTTGTCAACTTTATTGATCTTTTTCAAAGAATTAGTTTTGTTTCATTGATTTATTCTATTGTTTTGCTGTTTTCAAATTCAATAATATCAGCTCTTAACTCTACTGTTTTCCTTCTATCTGCTTTGAGCTTATTTTGCTATTTTTAAATAGTTCCTTGAGATAGTAAATTAGATAGTTGATTTGAGACTTTTTCTCACTGTAATGTGACCATTTGTTACTATAAATTTCCCTCTTCACACTAGAATAGGTGTAACCCACAAATTTTGATATGCTGCATTGTCATCTCTAATCTATATATTTTTTAAGAGTTTATTTTGAAAATTACTTTTTGGGCCACAGATTATTTAGAAGTATTTTTCTTTAATTTCCAAATGCTTAGGTATTTTTTCTGTTATCTTTCTGGTTTTGATTTCTAGGTCTGCTAGTAACAAATTCTCTTAGTTTCCCCTCATCTAAGAATACTTAATCTCATTTTTTATTTCTGAAGCTATGTTCTCTGGATGTAGAATTCTAAATTGGCAGTTCTTTCCTTTCAGTATTTGAAAAATATTAAACCACTTCCTTCTGGCCTCCATGGCTTCTGATCAGAAATCTACTATTATTTGAACCACTCTTCCCCTATAGATAATACATCATTTCTCTCCAATTGTTTTCAGTAATTTTTCTTTGTCTTTATATCACAGATATTTGATTACGATGTGTCGTGCATTTCTTTGGGTTTATTGTGTTTGGGCTTTGCTCATTTTCTTGAATTTGCAGGTTTATACATTTCACGAAATTGTGAGAATTTCAGTCATCAGTCCTTAAATATTTGTTTATACCCATACTCTTTCTCCTCTCCTGGAATTCCAATGACATGAATATTAGACTTTTTATTACTATCCACAGGTCCCTGAGGCTTTGTTAATTTTTTCATTCTATTTTTTTTCTGTTGTCAAGATTTGGTAATTTTTTAAATTTAATGTTCTATCTTCAAGTTCATTGCTTTGTTTCTCTCTCATCTTCATTCTTTTATTAAGCTCATGTAGTAAGTTTATTTCAAATATTAATGTTTTCAGTTCTAAACTTTCTACTTAGTTCTTCTTTGTATCTTGAAGACTTTTTGCTAGGACTTCTTGCTAAGACTTTCTTTTTCCTTGTTCATTTCAAGCGTGATAATTGCTCATTGAATAAATTTTTTATGATAGCTGCTTTAAATCCTTTAGAGATAATTCCAATGTCTGTTTCTTCTAAGTGTTGGAATCTATTAATGGTGTTTACTCATTCAAGTCGAGATTTTCCTAATTCTTGATATGCTGGATGATTTTCAGTTCTGCCTTAGTCATTTGATATAGTATATTATGAGACTTTGGATCTTATTTAAATCTTCTATTTTAGCAGGCCTCCACTGACACTACATCGGTAAGGAAAGTTGGGCTGAGCCACATTACTTTTAGGCAGGTGTGGAAGTCCAAGCTCCTCATTCAGCCTTCACCTACACTGTGGAGAGAATGAGGCATGCCTCATTTCTGCTGGGTAAGGGTGGAAGTCCAGGCCCCCCATGTGATTTCTACTGACATGGTGGTGGGAGGGTAGAGAGAGGCACCTTGTTACCTCTGTGAAGTACTAAAAATCTACTTTCTCCACTTGGTCTCCTTGATCTCCTTGGATACCACTCAGTGAGAAGTGGGAGGGGCATCTCATTACCAATAGACAAAGGTGGAAATTTAGACCCTTCCACTGCCTGGCGTTTGCTGATGGGGACAGGAAAGTAGTTTTGCTTTTCTATTTTCTGTGATGGCAAGCAGGGCAGTTATTGTCAAAGTTTTCTTTCTTGCTAGGCTTCTTCTGTCTTGGACCTTTGGCTTAAAATAACAAATTTTTCTTGGGAATTATAAGACATTTTTGGCTGTTCATGTAGGTGTTTCTGGGTGGTAGGATTCTCCAGCACCAAGTCCAGGATATATGGATGGCAAAAAGAAAACCCAGGGAACTCATTATAGTCCCAAAGTCCTAGCTAGTTTGCATTCCTCTCTTCAGATTTCAGCATCTTGAGTTTATTTTATATCTATGTTCAGGAATTTTAGCTATTGTTAGCAGGCAGAGTAGGGAGAAATAGGTTTATGCCATATTGCCCAGAATCAGAAGTTTCCCCTTCTTGCTTTTTAAAAACTGTGGTTACTAGAAAATAAATTGCATTTCTGATTCACATCATATTTCTATTGGACAGAGCCATGTGTAGATCTTAGCCTTCTCACTTGCAAATCAAAGCCTTAGAAGAGATGCTCTACAAAATCAATCCTTTATACCTCTACAATCCCATGATTTTAAGAATTGCTGACTTCTTTACATAATGCAAAATGATACAGATAATATTGTTTCTCTTTCTACTTACCTACATCATAGTTACCAGAAATGAAATAGTTCTGGAAAGCCCTTCAAATGCCTCAAAATAGGGCAAGGTTATTATTTTTAAAATGAATGCCAATATGTTAATATTTCTGTAGGAAGTGGTTGGTAAGCAATAATTTCTCTGAAAGGGCTTATTGCAGGTGCTAATCAGCTTACACTATTTTTTACTGTCTGTGCTGAAAAATGAATTAATTACTTCAGTAGCCTCACTTCTTCATATACCTAAATAATGCATATCCCTACTCTGTGGAGAATAAACTAAATTTGATAGAGAAAGGTTTAATGCATAGCTAAAGATAGCACTATAACCTCCTTGAAAGAACTCTCAGCACTCTTCTCTCTCCTTTTAAACAGACTTTCCTTTTCTGAAACTGCTAATGATTGGTTCTTGTATCCCTGTGATTCTCTCCTTCATCGTATATTCTCCCACATACTTCCAAAGACTATTAAAGTTCATTTTCTTCCAATATTCATACGTAATTTTCCTGAAATTTATTGGATCCTTACTAGAACTATTCCACTAACCTGTCCCCAAAAGTCTTGTTTTCTAGAAGCATTGTTTAAAATTAAGATAGTGCCTTTGTGCTTCAGGTACAAGATATATAAAGTTCTCACTCCATCACTACAAAGTTCCCTGGTGGTCTAATCATCTGTCAATGAAACTGTTTCCCTTAAAGTATGTTTCCCCATCATTCCACAAAAATGGCATTCTTTATTATTATTATTATTATTTTAAATGGAGTCACCCACTCTGTTGCCCATGCTGGAGTGCAGTTGCATGATCTCAGCTCCATCTCCTGGGTTCAAGTTATTCTCCTGCTTCGGCCTCCTGAGTAGCTGGGATTACAGGTGCACACTACCACGCCTGACTAATTTTTGTATTTTTAATAGAGATGGGTTTTTGCCATGTTGGCCAGGCTGGTCTTGAACTCCTGGCCCCAAGCAATCTGCTCTCCTTGGCCTCCCAAAGTGCTGGGATTATAGGTATGAGCCACCATGCTGGGCCAAAAAAGGCATTCTTGAAGGTCATTGATGATTTTTCTCTCCAAAATTCAGTAGTCTACTTACTTCCTGTCCTTTGGAAGAATTTTATATTGTTTACCAAACCTCCTCGACAAGTTCTCCTGCCTTATTTCCTATTATATAGCCTGTCTCTTCATCTAACTTCCTGTTTCTCTCTTCTCATTATCTAATCATACGAAGTCTCTAGTTCCTTAAAAATGTTCTTTACCTGTCTTTCTTAGTATCTATTTGTTGGAAGTATTCAATTCCAGTTTCAACTATAACTTCTATGCTGACTATTCTCAAATCTCTCTTCCTGTCTTCTCATCTGAACTACAATCCCAAATCTCAAGGTTCAGTTAGCATTTTTACTTGTATGCCCCCACCACACCATAAACTGGACATGACTGAAACCAAACTCTTCTGCTTCCCCTCCGCCTTTCCTATCAGATGGCTTCAAGATTCTCTGCCTCAGTAAGTCTCCAACCTGGAGATTGAGTCATCTTTAATTAAACACTCTTTTCATCCTAGAATCAGGTACCAAACCAAGCACATTTTTCCCTAGAAACTAGGATTAGGCCTTGAAGCTAACCATATCCATGTTTAATTTTATTAATGTTTAAAGTTATTTACCATAACTTTGCATGAACTTGGATATATTACATAACATCTCTGAGCTTCAAGGTTTTCACATGATAAAAGGAGAAAAATATATACTATGAAGTTGTTGTGATGATTTAATGAAATAATACACTAAAACTTTTGGCATATAGTAGAACTCAAAAAACGTTAGTTACTTCTCAGACACCATTAGTTACTTCTCAGACACCATCTTTCTGTCTGTTCCATTCTCTGAGTTCCCACTGCTAAACTGCCAGACTCTGTTCAAGTCCTTCAGTCCCATGTACTTGAAATACTGAAAATAAAGCCCCCATTGTTCAACCCCACTTCCCTGCATTCTACTTTCTCCAAATGGACCCATTCCCTAATTAATACCATATGATTCCTTCATTCTAAGTTTGCTACTGTTTTACCACACTAATTTGATAGTTCACTGACTGTCCTTAAGGTTCCTGAAAGTTCCCTTTCCCTTTCTCTGACCTAAACCATCCTCCGTTTCTCCTTTCTCCTTAACCTGAATCTTCTCTCCTAGTCCTCCGGGCTGCCCTGATTTCTTCATAAAGGCCACATTGGTTTTTTCCCCTGAAACTTTAACATCCTTCTATCTCGAATTTCATACTTCCTACACTATCATATCAGACCTACTTCCCTTATAGGTCTCTGCATCAACTCTCCAGCTTCTCCAGCCTCCCTTCAATCCTTCTTGCCGGCAACCGTGATTCACACCTAATAGCATTCTAATCTGTGTTTGTCTGCAAATTGTCTTAGTCCAGT